>JAOTOM010003091.1:12500-134214 GCA_034440615.1 Ashinkailepas kermadecensis | reverse complement strand
AGCCGACCGGTGGGTGGAGTGCTCTTGTCACGGCTTGTTGACAGAAGCCGACCGGTGGGTGGAGTGCTCTGGTCACGGCTTGTTGACAGGACCCGACCTGTAGATGGAGTGCTCTTGTCACGGCTTGTTGACAGGCATGGACATTTTCGCCCGATAGCCCATCCCCTCCCGCACTCCACGAAAAACGTATGTCAGCACTGCAGCCAGGCTCCGGTCGTTGTCAGGTCAACGCCGCCGGCTCCCGCCGTTGCCAGGCCGACACTGCCGGCTCCAGCTGTTGCCACCCCCTCCCCCCTCCCACCCCTGCCGCAGGAGACCGACTGGATGAACAGCGTGGGCGAGATCCACGCCGACCTGCACAAGAAGCTGGACCGCGTGGAGCTGGCGCCGCTGCGGCGCTACATCAACTCCCGGCTCAAGAACATCATGGCCAAGCTGAACCGACTGATCGCCGAGGACGAGAGCCCCGACGCCTGCGCCACCCGCCGCAAGATCATACGGTGCGTGCGCCGCTGGCTGTTGTGACGCCGCGGTGTCGGTGGTCCCGTGCCCGACGCGTCTCGTCAAGAGCAGGGATCGAATCCCGCCAGCAGCTGTGTGGTCGGCTTCTCTGCGGCTGTTCATTGCGAGATAATTGTAGTGATAGCATGGCCAACTAACCCAGTGTGTTTGAAAAGCACTTAAGGTCGTTAAAACCAAGGATGGGCCTACAATCGGCTTGGAACTAAGGCATTGTCACAGTCCATTGTTGGATTTTTACTTTTCACATCTGGGTCCGCGGGGTCTTGTCATTCTTTTGATTTGATTATCGGGGTGTACAATTGTACACTACTGGGAAGTGCTTCCTTTACATCTCGTAAAGGATTCAAGTATTGCATCTCCCGGAAATGCACTGCAATGATTATTTATATCTCTTCATACATAGATATCGAAATTGGACTCCCAGCATAAATTAGAACTCGGTTATTAATAAACCGGCTCTCGCCAAATGATTATGGTCCATATAGAAATGATAGGCTGAGTCTGCCGCGACAATTACCTAGTGCTGGACAAGTCATAGATGCTCGACAGGCCCGATAACGGTCGAACGTTGTCGCATCGCGCGGCACGAGATAAGTGTGGCCCTCCGCAGATACCAGCACGTGGGGCGGACGGAGACTGGCCGCGCTGGAGCGCACTGTGTGGCCGTGCTGGCCAGCCGGTCGGACGGAGACTGGCCGCGCTGGAGCGCACTGTGTGGCCGTGCTGGCCAGCGATACATTGTTGCATGCTGGCCAGCCGGTCGGACGGAGACTGGCCGCGCTGGAGCGCACTGTGTGGCCGTGCTGGCCAGCCGGTCGGACGGAGACTGGCCGCGCTGGAGCGCACTGTGTGGCCGTGCTGGCCAGCGATACATTATTGCATGCTGGCCAGCCGGTCGGACGGAGACTGGCCGCGCTGGAGCGCACTGTGTGGCCGTGCTGGCCAGCGATACATTGTTGCATGCTGGCCAGCCGGTCGGACGGAGACTGGCCGCGCTGGAGCGGACTGTGTGGCCGTGCTGGCCAGCGATACATTATTGCATGCTGGCCAGCCGGTCGGACGGAGACTGGCCGCGCTGGAGCGGACTGTGTGGCCGTGCTGGCCAGCGATACATTGTTGCATGCTGGCCAGCCGGTCGGACGGAGACTGGCCGCGCTGGAGCGCACTGTGTGGCCGTGCTGGCCAGCCGGTCGGACGGAGACTGGCCGCGCTGGAGCGGACTGTGTGGCCGTGCTGGCCAGCGATACATTGTTGCATGCTGGCCAGCCGGTCGGACGGAGACTGGCCGCGCTGGAGCGCACTGTGTGGCCGTGCTGGCCAGCCGGTCGGACGGAGACTGGCCGCGCTGGAGCGCACTGTGTGGCCGTGCTGGCCAGCGATACATTATTCGCGAAATAGGGTGGAATATACCACCTGCTGAAAGTTGAATCGACATCCTTCCAAAAGAAGTATCCACATCGTTCTTCTCGGTGTGTGTTTGTGAAGTCTTCATGCCTCGTTTCTGGCTGTATCCCGCTTACAAATGTCATACTTCTGCTCACCATGGGTGATCCAGGATCGTGATAGCGAACATCCGGTAGCACTATTGCGGGTGAAGGGATTACCTATGGTGTGCTATGTTGTACACTAACAGTGTATACCCTATGGTTGCTATGTTGTACAATAACAGTTTATAGCGTAGGTGTTTGTATCATTTTCGTTAATGTCGGTATCCCCAATGTAGGTACCTTTCAAAACACGCACAACGGGAACAGTCATATGTAGGCAATTGTCTCAAGACTGGGTTTGCGCGACTTGGTAAGATGATATATAGGTCGAAAGGTCGAAACGAGGTCGAAACGTTCATGGCGATTTCGACCTCTTGCTGTACTCGTTTCGACATCTGGCACCTAACGACAAATCATTACATTAACACTGGTGCTGAGCGCGCGTCCGCGTGCCGGCAGCAACCTCAACTGTCTGTCGTGCGACGACACCAAGAAGATCACGGGCCTGACGGCGGCGCCGGTGGTGCCGCTGCTGGACGCCTTCCCGGCCAGCGTGGGCGGCCGCCACCGGATCAGCTACGACATGGGGAACGTGCGCCGCCAGCAGCAGATGTGAGCGGCGCGCCTCCCGCCGCGCGCCGCTCCCGTACCCGCACACGTGCGCGTACCCGTGCGCACGCCGATGCCCATGCCGCTGCCCATGTCTATGCGACTACATGCATACATACACACATACCGCTACCCATATCTATGCGACTGCATGTATGCATACCTTCCGCTATCCATATATATGCGACTACATGCATGCATACATACATGCATACCGCTACCCATATCTATGCGACTACATACATGCATACATACATACCGCTACCCATATCTATGGACTACATGCATGCATACATACATGCATACTGCTACCAATACCCATGCCCATATTCATACCACTACCTTTACTTTTACACTGCCCATACAACTCTCCGTACTCATGCCACTACAGTTACCAGTACACAAGCCTTTACCCACACCACTCGGGACATTTCCAGATCCCACGGCCCACCGGCGAAACAGTGGGCGGCTCCGTTAGCCGTGATCGTGCATAGAGTGCGTCGAGAACCACCCAATAAACGAACAAACAATTACCCGCACCATAAACGTTTCCATGCACCGACTCATTATCATACCAGTGCCAGTCACCAGAGCAGCTGAACACCGACACCTGCTATCACCACTGTCCCTCTCGTATCCCGTCACCCTGGCGTGTCCGGGTCCACACCGAGCTACAGCAGTGGCATCTGATGGCAGCACTATCCCTCCCACACCCCTCCCTGTGTGTCCGGGTCTACACTGAGCTACAGCAGTGGCATCTGATGGCAGCACTATCCCTCCCACACCCCTCCCTGTGTGTCCGGGTCCACACCGAGCTACAGCAGTGGCATCTGATGGCAGCACTATCCCTCCCACACCCTCCCCTGTGTGTCCGGGTCCACACCGAGCTACAGCAGTGGCATCTGATGGCAGCACTATCCCTCCCACACCCCTCCCTGTGTGTCCGGGTCCACACCGAGCTACAGCAGTGGCATCTGATGGCAGCACTATCCCTCCCACACCCCTCCCTGTGTGTCCGGGTCCACACCGAGCTACAGCAGTGGCATCTGATGGCAGCACTATCCCTCCCACACCCCTCCCTGTGTGTCCGGGTCCACACCGAGCTACAGCAGTGGCATCTGATGGCAGCACTATCCCTCCCACACCCCTCCCTGTGTGTCCGGGTCTACACTGAGCTACAGCAGTGGCATCTGATGGCAGCACTATCCCTCCCACACCCCTCCCTGTGTGTCGGGTCCACACTGAGCTACAGCAGTGGCATCTGATGGCAGCACTATCCCTCCCACACCCCTCCCTGTGTGTCCGGGTCCGCACCGAGCTACAGCAGTGACATCTGATGGCAGCACTATCCCTCCCACACCCCTCCTTGTGTGTCCGGGTCTACACTGAGCTACAGCAGTGGCATCTGATGGCAGCACTATCCCTCCCACACCCCTCCCTGTGTGTCCGGGTCTACACTGAGCTACAGCAGTGGCATCTGATGGCAGCACTATCCCTCCCACACTCCTCCCTGTGTGTCCGGGTCTACACTGAGCTACAGCAGTGGCATCTGATGGCAGCACTATCCCTCCCACACCCCTCCCTGTGTGTCCGGGTCTACACTGAGCTACGGCAGTGGCATCTGATGGCAGCACTATCCCTCCCACACCCCTCCCTGTGTGTCCGGGTCTACACCGAGCTACAGCAGTGGCATCTGATGGCAGCACTATCCCTCCCACACCCCTCCCTGTGTGTCCGGGTCTACACTGAGCTACAGCAGTGGCATCTGATGGCAGCACTATCCCTCCCACACCCCTCCCTGTGTGTCCGGGTCCACACCGAGCTACAGCAGTGGCATCTGATGGCAGCACTATCCCTCCCACACCCCTCCCTGTGTGTCCGGGTCTACACTCGACCACGTGTGCTGCTGACATCGGTACAGAACGGACAAGTGATGACATGACATGCACCGTACCTATGCCAATACAACTATGTCCATAAATAGAGGAGAACGTTTGGGTGGGCTGTGCTTTACACTGTTCAGATTGGACGTAGTACGTTTATAATAGGTGGCGAGGTGAGTGGTGAGCGTCTTCATGTTGGTGCTGGTGATGGTGGTGATAATGTCGGCGTAGATGCAACGTTGAACTTAGTTCAGTGGTTTTGCCGTGTGACGTTGGACGGGAAGATTTTGAGTTCTAGCCTGGATAGCCTGCCGCAAGTTAGTGCGAGCGGTTGACAAAGCCGAATAGCACGAGCTGTAGAATGTGCCGAAAGCGCAATGACTCTTGTGCGCTTCACGTTGATCGTAAACGCCGATCGTACAGCATGCGGTTCGTTCGAAATCTTCGCAAGGCTTTCCTGGCACCAGTCGGGATATATGACATCGCCTGGCTTGCAGCAGCCGTGTCGTTGGCCGGAGGTCAAGCAGTGACCTCGGAACGGCCGTACACCCACCGCACGATCCTCTCACTGTGAACTCGGTGCGACAACGAAAGGCATCTTCGTGAGCTTCATAAACATGGTATTCTGAAGAAATTAATTTTAAAAACTTATACTGCAAATTTACCCATTTTGTCCGCAAATTATCATTTTTAACAATGGCAAAATCTTAAAACCAGACATTGAAAAAGAAGTGGCTGAAATCCAATGATTTTTTGTTGGTGGGGGACTACCCCTCTATCTTGTCCAAACCTACCGCGTCCCAGGTCCCCCCCCAATTTCGAAACCGTGACTGCACCCATGTGACAACGAAGGGCGTCTTCGTGACCGCGCCTGCCCGCAGGCGGTGTGAGCCCAACAAGGACATGACGTCGCACCAGGGCGCGTTCAGAAGTCACATCAAGCAGGAGATCGACAACATGACCCACCGTGGGATCCCGCACCACCCCACCTGTCCCCTGTACAACAACAGGTCAGTAGCTCCGCCCAGCCAGTGTGCATCGCGTCCGTCACGTCACCTGACCACTGTGCTGTTCGGGCAGGTCGGTCAAGCCGCCGGTCGTCCTCTGCAATTCACTAACATGTCAGCTACTCCTCACTTGTCCTCTTTATGCGCAGGACATTCGACCTACCTGCCCTCTACAAAAAAAATAGAGTCAGTGTGCCGTTCCGTGTAATAGCAGATCAGTGATCCGAACTCGCGTTTCTCCAATAGCGCATCAACCGTTACAATTTATTTTGTACCACAGTTCAGTTCAACTATTCCGGCCTTGACATGCAGCTGTTTCGTTTCTAACGAGGTGTGCTCGTTGATCACCGTCCACACGTCAAATGCACGGACATCTCAATTCCGCGGCACGGCCGATCGGCGGGCGTCTCTGGCGCCGCGGCCGGCCGGCCTGCCGCGCCCGGTGTCGGCCGACGGTAGCCGTGTTTGGCCGTCTCGCCGCCAGGGTGCCGTACGGCCGCTGCTCGTGCGTGGCGACGCGCTTCTGCGGCGGCTCGCACACCAAGATCAGCTGCGTGGACACGCAGCACCGGCGCGTCGGTCTCGGCGCGCCGCTGGTGCCGTTCGGCGCCACGCTGCCGAGCGGATCGGCGCCGGTCCGCGGCAGCAAGGAGCGGCTGGCCAAGTGAGTGGCTAGTTAGTTTGGTTTCGTTTCGTTTAGCGCTCTGGCGAGGAACATATCATTTCATCAAAATCACACGATGGCCTTTCATCGATGATTAGAAAAATAGTCGAAAGTTACTTAGATGGTGTATATTCGGGTGCAACCCTTCTTCAAACCACTGGTTTGACGAAGGGTTTCGACTATTTGACTAAGTAACTTTCGACTATTTTTATAATCATCGAGGAAAGGTCATCGTGTGATTTTGATTAGTTTAGTTTCGTTTAGTTTATAAAGTCTGGGACGGCGATGGCCGAGTGGTTAAAGTTCAGCTCTGGCCTCTGGGTACTAAAGCTCCCGGGTTCAACACTCGCACCACTCGGGACGTTTCCCTATCCCGCAGCCCACCGGCGAAAAAGTGTGTGCGGCGCCATTAGCCGTGATCGTGCATACAGTGCGTCGAGAACCACCCAATAAACAAACAAACAAAGTTTCGTTTAGTTTATTAGTTTAGTAGGGCTTTAGGGCGCATCGACTTTATTGATCACGTGGCGCCCAGAAGTGAGTGGCGATTCGAGCCCGCTGGCTAGGGAGCGCCACGACAGATCGGCCCGGGCCCGGCACCATCGTCTCTCAGATCTGGACCTCAGATCCTGACCTGGATCTCAGATCTGGACCAAAATTGGTGTGTCGGGCTATCGTGTGCCCCGAGTCCACCTGTGCAAATTTTACTTCCATCAGGTCGACGATTCGGGAGCTATAGCCTCGGGCATTTCTTGAAGGTCACGTTGCAAGGTTATGTTCGATGGCCGATAACTATGTTAAATGTCGTTCAAAATGTAAATATCCAGACATTTCTGAACTCGTAAAGGTTCGGGGAATCGAATTCCGACAATGTGTTTTAGATTTGATGGATAATTTAAAAGTTATTGCATGACCTCATGTCACGTGAACTACGGTGACCTTGATGCCCGTTAAAATATTTTTAAAAGAATTAAAAGGACGGAATGACCATCTTTTGGCTTAATATGTAACAAATAAGAATGCTAGCGTTTTTTTATTCTATAAATGCTTGTTTGCAGAGCGCAAACTTTACCATATTTTAAGATTTCGATGATTGAACTACTATTTCGGCCGCCACTCTTCACATAATCGAAATATAGTAGTCATGCACCGACGTGCTTTCTGGCACTGTGCGGATGATGAACGGTTTTAAAAAGTAGTAGTGCACAGAGCTGTACAAAGCTGTGCAGTTTTCATCCTTTGTTAATATTAAATCCAGTATTTAATTCCCTCTTGCAGCCTCATGCACAGGTTGCGAAAAAACCCTAAAAAGTCGAAGAACACCTTCGTCTTACCCCACACATTTGGTACAATTCTACATATCGAAAAAAATGAAATATCCAACACTCATGGTTTGCTCTGCTAAATTTCGTTCAGTATGCCTGCACATAGCCTCATCCGAACAATTATGTTGGTTAGGAGGTCGGCACGAAAAGAAGACTCCTACAAGTTTACCCCTGGTTCCGCTATCCACGAACAAGTGAATCCAAACCCACTTTTCTTGTGCAACACATTGCGGCGAAGAAAATCCAAAGTTACCGTGGGCATCACAAAGACTGAGCCTAAATGTTTCTGCAGCTTTCAAGGTCATATCTGGTCTTCCTATCCCAGTGTTGCTGGAAGAATAAGTTTCACGATCGCGATGTATACCTACCTAATTGCTGCACGATGGGGCTGCATATGTACACCATAGCTGTAGACGGCAGGCAGGAGAATGTGAAAAATGTAGCCGGTGCATGAACCACGAAATCCGACCTACACCCATGTTAAGCCAGTGGGAGCCGGACGATTTCGGTCAAACTGGCTTTCCCACCGTCCTCTGCCTCTCACGTGCAACATGTCGACCGGATCGCGCGGTGGTTGCACCCGACAGTCAACATGAAGGGATTTCGCGCGGTATTAGCCGCCGCTGAATGGCGCCGACGTCAGCTTAGCGGCGCTGCAGTATGTGCGACACGCTTTTTCGTCGGAAAATTCCCAGCCCAAGCTGAACGGATCGGGACGTCGGCCCAATTGCTGCGCGTGCCGGGCGCTGGCCACCGGTACTGGTGAGGCGAGACCGGCACGTGACACTGATCCGGGCTGTCGCAAGCTGATCCGAGAAAAACAAACACTGTCCTTCATGTCACTGTTTGGGCTGCACCAGTGGCATATATATATATATATATAATATATATATATATATATATATATATGGCAACATGATATGCGCAATAATATACATGAGCATATGATAATCATTGGATGATAATGATTGGTTGTGATGCTGATCAGTGCGGTCAGTGAGGCAGGCCGCTCGGCCAATGATGAACTGAATAGTTACATCCTCTATCGGGCCGTCACCTAACTGAGCGAATTTGAGAGCACCGTGCTCTCAAATCTCTGGTGCTGCTCAGGGGATGGCCAGTCAGGCTGACTGGCCATCGCCTGTCAGTGTACAACGCTTCCCCCGACAGCGGAGCTGACTGGTGGTGATTGGTTTTACGACACGTCGACCAGCAATCACATAGCGTCGCCAATCTCTCACGCCGATTGGCCGCGGGTGAAGAGTAGCGACGGGTGAGACTCAAACCCACAATATTTGGATTGTGAGACGGGTGACTTGCTCCCACCCAGACTACTCCTCCCCCTCTGATTTCTAGACTACATTTTTCTCCAAGTGCCAACATCAATTTCCTTCAGTTTCCCCGCGGATTTGACTCTCGCAACGTGCGTGTGCCGCAGGACCAGCTCCAACTCGAGTCAGCAGCGGGCGGCCGGCGCGCGCCGCTCCAGCTCGCGCTCCGAGGCGGCCACCACCACCAGCGGCGGCGGCGGCGGCAGCGGCGGCTCGCGGCGCGGCTCGGCCGGGCCGCGTCACACGCGCTCGATGGGCAGCGCGCCGCTGCGCCGCAGCTCGACCAACACGGCCGGCTCCCGGTCGGCGCCCGACTTCGCGCCGTCGCCGACGTCGTCACCCGTGCAGAGCGGGCCGGCCGAGTCTGCCGTCACACAGCCGGCCGAGCAGCTGGCTGGCGAGCCTGCTGCCGAGCCTGCCGCCGAGCCAGCTGCCGAGCCAGCTGCCGAGCCTGCCGCCGAGCCAGCTGCCGAGCCAGCTGCCGAGCCAGCTACTGAGACAACGTCCGAACCGGCCGCTGAGGAAGCCGCTGAGGCGGCCGCTGAGCCGACCACTGAACCAGCTGCTGATCTGCCTGCTGAGTCAGCTGCTGAGCCAGCTGCTGAACCGGCCGCTGAGCCAGCTGCTGAACCGGCCGCTGGGTCGCCTGTTGAGCCGGGTGCTGAGCCGGCCAACGAGGAAGCTACCGAACCAGTCGTTGAAGCAGATGCTGAGCCATCTGCGACAAAGCCTGCTGACGCGCCTGTCGAGAATGCCGAAGAGGGAGAAGCTCCTCCGGAGGGAGCCGCCGGGGCCGCTGCCGCTGAGGGGGCGGCTCCTGCTTCTGATGAGGGAGCGGCCGCTGCTGCTGCTGTGGAGGCGGCGGAGGGAAGCGGGCAGCAGGCGACCGCCGACGAGACGGCCACGGCGGTGGCGTCCGACCAGGCTGCAGGCGAAGCTGCGACGCCGCCAGACGCTGCCGGAGAGTCGAACACTCCTGTGGACGCTGCGGCGGCTCCGGACGCTCCTCCGGCCGAGAAGCCTGCAGGAGACGAGTCGGCGGCGGCGGCGGACCAGCCGACAGGAGACCCGGCGGCGGCTGAGGAGGCGTCTCCTAAGGAGTCGGCTCCCGGGGACGCGGGGAGTCCGGCCGATGCGGCTGCAGAGGGCGACGCGCCGCCTGCTGAGGGCGGCGACAGCTGATGAGGTATCTTTGTGGTCTCTGGCTGATCCGATTGGTCCCCGTCCCTGTCGCCTGCACGTGTACCTCTTCCACCGGTCCCAGTAAAACTAAATTATCGACTGCATGTTGTAGCCACCATAACCACTGTACTTTCGTACCATCGTAATAAACAACTTGGTGGACCGCCGCCTGTTTAAATTGTGTTCTGATCATGGGTGGATCCAGACATTTTGTTGGGTGAGGAGCACTCGTCCGTAGGGGCGCCAATTATTCGGAAAATTGTAATGGGGGAAGAGAGGACATGCACTCGAGCACCCTTTCTACTGAATGTTTGCGCCTTCGGCTGAATCATTGCAACCCTATGAGGGCAAGGCTCGGTTAGGCCTAAATTTGAAGTGGGCGGATTTCACCCCCCACCCCGAATCGCCGCCTATGATACATGAGGTACAGGAACGAATGGCTTTCCTATCGCCGGAGCTTTCACGGGGTTGAAATGATTGGATATTTCAATATTTCTTATATGATAGGTAAGAAAATGGAGATCAGGATTTTATCAATGGGATTTTCATTGTTGACGGTGGTATTTTTCGTAAGGCTGTCATCAAAAGCGAAAAAAAATATTACGTACCGATATTTATACACATGGAAATTGATTTTGCACAAGGAACTGGCATAATTGGTGAGAAACAACTTCATAAGAAACACCCTGCGCTTGTTTTGAAACACAAGCGCAGTATGACGATATGACGATATATGACGATAACTGGTAGAACCTTGCAGTTTGCGGTCTTTCGTGGCGCAATGCAAACGGTACGAATTCTAGTGGTAAACAAATGTTGAGGGACAACATCAGCCGGAAAGGGGTGTATCAAATCGCGATTTATTTCAACATCGAGGTCTAGTACAGTGATAGCAGGCGATTTTGACGAAGCCATCAAGTGTCTAGGCTAATAAGAGACACGGGTCCATCTGAGAGGATTCTAGCCTATAAAGCCAGTTGCAAATGCATACTTTTCAGTTCAAGTTGGCGAGGAATTTGGTAGGTAGGGGAAGAGGGGGAGTTTCCGAACACTTCTGACATCATGCAACAAATAGCTCTACTGCTGCTTCTGCATAAAAAGCAACTCCAAGAATAAAAAAAAATGACAATGTACAAATATACTGACAATTCCTGGATCCACCACTGTAAAGTTTTGCTCAAGCTAGTTTTCCTATGGAGACTGCAGGGATGAAAACCCTGGATGACAGCCTACTTCATTGTAATATTACATTTCCGATATGTGTTGTAAGCACACCAAAATTCAAATGGGTATCTTGATTTGTATAAAGATGCAAGCTTTGCATTTTGTTTTTGAAGCCTTTGCAGATTGTGAATGAACATGACCACTTTTAGAGAAGGAAATTAAATTATGAAGCACACTAACTTTCCCCACATTTGGTTCCAATTTCTAGCTTCTACACTACCTTCTTATTTCACCCCAACACCATGGTATAAAATCAGATGCAGGATGTCATCTAACAACAGTACCTAGGCAGGTAGGTAGGTACCTATGTTACATGTTCTAACTTTCTAAGAACATCAGTTATTTCTCATGGGTTTGCTCACTGGCAGAAAGAGGAGGTGAGTGAGACACTAAAAACAGATATTGCAACAAGAAATTGCCTTGTGTTTCTCTGGATGTCTGCCCTGGTGTGCTATGGTTTCTAGTTACAGGTGGCTGTTGTATGATACAACAGCTACCCACCACTAGAAGCCATATTGCAATTAAAGTAAAGGTAACATGCATATTAATTGTTGCAGACCCATCAAGAAGATTGAATTTCCCCCATATGTCCATATGTGGAGCAATCCAACAGTGACATGGCTGGACTACTGGAACAGTATGAGCAGTCTTCGCAGATCCATTCTCTGCCTGCAACATCTCCTGTAGGAAATGTGAGTACCTACCTACCTGCCTTGTTGTGGCATGTAATTAGCTGAAGATGATGCCTTTCCAAAGACAAGTACATATGCTTGTTGTCTAGCCAACTGATCTAATATCTTGCTTGAGGTGGTTGACTACCAGCTTAATATGTAGGTTGTGCATTTAGGCTATTGCCTATCAATGCCAAAGTGTACCATTGTTTATAAATCATAGGCAGGTGTGTTGCATGCATATATATATTATATTATATATTATATAATGTATTTATAATATTGCATACATGCAAAGTATCCCTTAGCTTTCTGATGTGGTGAATATGAGTGTATGAGTGTGCTCCTGGAGTGCATGAGATATATTGATTGTTGCATTTTCCTTATGATACAATTATGATTGATGTGAACATGTCCACAGTTCCTGAGTTGTTGGCTGATGCTGCCCTATTCCCTTTCCCCTGTTGCCCTATCTCCTGTTCCCTTTTTTGATGGTGATGTTATGGCTAAGATTAAGTCTCAGCTTGACCTCGACATCCTTCATGATGAGGTATGAGGTCTCATGAGTGCTTATAAGCTACATGTCACAAAGCCAGTGGGTTGGCCCAGTTTCCAAGTCCACTATTTGATATAAGCCTGACTTCATTTAGTTCCTTTTGAGAAGACACATTCACCTGTGGAATATTGTTCATGTTTGTATAATGCTGGCAATGCAGAAGCTCCTCAACTTCTTGAATGTATGCAGAAGTGTTGGGAAAATCATGGTAAATATACAGATGAAACCCTAAGGCCAATTTTTGAAGAAAAAAAATGTTTTGTAGTGTTTTCTGATGTTATTTGCATGAATTTAGTATTCATTTATTTGGTAAATGAAAACATTATGCAGTATGTGCAATTTGGGGCATAGTACTGAACTGCTATTTTATGAGAACATAACATTAATTGAAATAACATGAAAACATAAATATTTTCCACATTGCTGATGCATGTAATCCCCATTTGAACAGAATGTAGGTAAAGTATTCAGAAAAATGAGTTGGGTGAGGCAGTATGTAATCAAGAACTATGTAAAGTTACAAAAACACCTAACCCAACTCAACTCAGCCCAACCAAGCCAAACTAAACCTAGCCTAACCTAACAGATGCTGGATCACCTAAAACCTACTGATCTACTGATCTGATCTCTTCTACTGATCACCTAATACCATTATGTCACCAAAAGTGTCTGCCACGTTAGTGCTCAGTGGAGTGCCATTAAATAGTGAATATTTTGCTTATATGTCATTTCCCAATGAAATTGTGCAGGAGGATGTTACAATGTAAGCTTGAACAAGTACAGTCCATGCATTTTTCCTGGTTTGTGCTCAGGGACTTCTTCATCATAAATACTGAGAAATGTACATACTTCAACATGAATTACCTATATCTCAAAATGTTTTCATTTCTGAAAGAAATGAATATCAAATTCATTGGTCACATAAAACACCAGGACACAACTTTTTGACCAACACAAGAATTGGCTTTGGGGTTTCTTCTATGCATTAACCAAAACATTGTGAAGCTTTGTATGCTCTGCCATATGACCATGTGGCTCTGCAACCTTCGGCATTTAGCAGGATGAATCCAAAATAGTTTGGGCATTTAACATTTTGTGTGTTGGCATATGAACAGAATGAACCTAAAACCTCCTCCTCAACCATCATGTTTGGTGAAGCCATTCCATATCAAAGTCTGAAGCTGTGTTCTGTACAGTGATGTTAAATATGTCATGGTGTTAAATCATTATGCAGAAATTGTGCAATATAAGTTAAAATTAGCACTGCTTTGACCCCCTCAAAGAAGAGCTGTCCTTTTTGCAATCATTTGCAATCATGCAATCAAGTTGCCATTGGTTTCAAAATGGCAGCTGTAAATATGAAGACATATAAGGATGTTGCATAACTGGGAGCAGAAAGTCTATGAATAACTATTGAATGTATGATGTAATATATAGCATGACTGTAACTCATCAGGTGATCCCAAGCCTATGAGATGTGACTCATCAGCTGTGTGTGTTGTTAAAATATTATTGAAGCAGATTCTGATCTTGCCATCTTTGAAGTCCTTGCAAGTCTAGCAGGACATCCTGGGAATATGCTGTGTGTTGTAATATGCAATATCTTATGATATACAAATATTTGGATGATTTGATCATACAGTATATACCTGTTAGTACATGATGTAAATTGCAATTTTGTCTGAGCATGCAAGACCATTGATTCCATTTTCAGCTGGACACACACATTATAGCATGTCAAATTGACATGCTAGTATCCTACTGCCCAGAGTTTCTATCATCCATTCTCTTCCATAGTGTTCATAAGCCTAGCGATCATGCTGGGGGTATCCACCCATACGAGCCTACCAGATGAGTTTTGAAGAAAGCTCAGATCACATTTGAATCTGTGAAATGTGTGTGCAGTTGTTTTGCTCAAGTAGGATTTCTGGCTGTCACTAATGTCCCATGTTATTGGGCAATTTCGACCCAACAATAACACCCAGCCATAGCCACAGGAGAAGATGGTGCCGATGTTCAGCAAGCAGAAGGTAAACTTTACTCCAGTTTCGCCCATCACACACCTGGTGGTGGCCAACAACCAGCTGGTGATCGCGATGGCCAACAAGACGCTGCTGCGCATTGATCTGCTGAATCCAGACAACCCACAAGGTCAGCTGTCATGAGGTCACGAACATGAGGTCGAGCAGAGTGCATGATGTTGACAGAAATGGCATCTGTCTATTTGGTCTGGCAGCTCTTTGATCGCTTTGTATGCTTGCTTCTTGATTTCCTTGATTGTCCTTGATTTCCTTTCATGATACAGCTGAATATATTTACCATGTCACCCTGTTTCAGCACATCTAAGCTGTGTGATGGCTTTGGTGACTCACTGTGATGTGGTATGAAGGCTGACTAATGGTGGCTTCCTCCTTTGACTTTCTATAGTTGGGCAGTTTGTTTTTTTCCAGATGGATTATTGAGACTATGTTTAAATTTGCATGGCATTTGTGTTTAATTCTGATTTATTATTCAATAATAACTGAAGCAAGACAAGACATTGAACTACAGCATACCATATTCATTTCCATGTAGTTTTTGCTCTATTGTTCATACAGTAATGCATGGGCAATTCAGTAGTCATTTTGGGGTGATAATAGAATAAGAAATTCTTGCCTCAGAGTTCTTGCTGGGGTGACTTTATGAACCAGGGTCCTGTTGCTAAGCAGAGCTTGTTACGTGAACCCTGGCCCTACCACCCGATACATGAATTCCAGTTCAAGGCAGAATTTTGACAGAAAGTTTAACGTGCCGTCAATGCACCGACACGACCGCCCGGAAGCTCACCCCCGGCCCTATTGAGCCAGCTGTCAACTGAACCCCCCAGCCGGGGGCTAACTGCGAGCGCGCGAAGCGACTCGAACCCTGTGTCGCCAGGACAGGCGAGCCCAGAGCAGGCCAGCGCCCAGACCAACTGCGCTACCAGGGCGGCTGGCTGACTGGTTGCCATAAGTTCGCCACTGTGCGCCTTATCACCTGACAGAGGTCGACCTGGTGCGTGAGACGGCCGGCAGCAGGGTGCAGCACCTGTTTCTCGACCCCACCGGCCAGCACCTGCTCATCTCCACCATGCCCAGGGAGGGTGACCTGTCGAGCGCCAGCCTGTTCTACATCAACGCAAAGACTGCCAAGCCGAGACTGGTGAGGGAACCTGCCTAACCTAAGCAGGGGCTGCATGACCTTTGCAGTCGATGCGCCCCTAAACCCCAATAACCCCCCCCCCCCCAATGACCTAAGCAGGTGAATGGAGGGGGCTTAATATACGTCAGTGAAGCTGCCCAGACTAGACTAGTGATGTTAGGCGCCTAACCTGGATAGGTTAAGGGAGGGTGCGTAAGTGCCTAACACAGATTAGTGAGGCTGCCCAGCCTAGACTAGTTAGGTTAGGTTGACTAATCTGGTTAGGTCAAGGGATGAGCCTAACATAGATTAGTCAGGCTGCCCAGCCTAGACTTCTTTAGTGTGTCACAATGCCTCCGTCTCTGTCTGGAGAAGGCTTGTGGTTGAGATATTGTTTAAGAGGGTATAGTTTTTATCACAGTGCCACTTATGCATAACTTGTGCAGATGGAACTGAACATTTTTTAAGTACAATATTTACTTTTGCTAACTTGTGCAAATCTAACTGAACATTTTTAGCATGCAATATTTACTTTTTTAAGTCATGTCCGGTTTTGATATCTTGCTCTAACACCCTCCACTTTGCGAAAAATTGATTACAGGACACTGCAGGTAACGGTCTGTGTCCCGCAGCTGACGGTCTCTGTGTCCGGCGGCTGACGGTCTGTGTCCGGCGGCTGACGTTCCTGCTGCAGGTGACGGTCTGTGTCCGGCGGCTGACGGTCTGTGTCCGGCGGCTGATGGTCTCTGTGTCCCGCAGCTGACGGTCTCTGTGTCCGGCGGCTGACGGTCTGTGTCCGGCGGCTGACGTTCCTGCTGCAGGTGACGGTCTGTGTCCGGCGGCTGACGGTCTCTGTGTCCGGCGGCTGATGGTCTGTGTACTGCGGCTGACGTTCCTGCTGCAGGTGACGGTCTGTGTCCGGCGGATGACGGTCTCTGTGTCCGGCGGCTGATGGTCTGTGTCCTGCGGCTGACGTTCCTGCTGCAGGTGACGGTCTGTGTCCCGCAGCTGACGGTCTCTGTGTCCGGCGGCTGACGGTCTGTGTCCGGCGGCTGACGGTCTGTGTCCGGCGGCTGACGTTCCTGCTGCAGGTGACGGTCTGTGTCCGGCGGCTGATGGTCTCTGTGTCCGGCGGCTGACGGTCTCTGTGTCCGGCGGCTGACGGTCTGTGTCCCGCAGCTGACGGTCTCTGTGTCCGGCGGCTGACGGTCTGTGTCCGGCGGCTGACGGTCTGTGTCCGGCGGCTGATGGTCTCTGTGTCCCGCAGCTGACGGTCTCTGTGTCCGGCGGCTGATGGTCTGTGTCCGGCGGCTGACGTTCCTGCTGCAGGTGACGGTCTGTGTCCGGCGGCTGACGGTCTCTGTGTCCGGCGGCTGATGGTCTGTGTCCTGCGGCTGACGTTCCTGCTGCAGGTGACGGTCTGTGTCCGGCGGCTGACGGTCTCTGTGTCCGGCGGCTGATGGTCTCTGTGTCCCGCAGCTGACGGTCTCTGTGTCCCGCAGCTGACGGTCTGTGTCCGGCGGCTGATGGTCTCTGTGTCCCGCAGCTGACGGTCTCTGTGTCCGGCGGCTGACGGTCTCTGTGTCCGGCGGCAGGTGACGCAGCTGCGCGGGCAGCTGATCACGGCCGTCGGCTGGATCAGCTGACGGTCTCTGTGTCCGGCGGCTGACGGTCTCTGTGTCCGGCGGCAGGTGACGCAGCTGCGCGGGCAGCTGATCACGGCCGTCGGCTGGATCAGCTGACGGTCTCTGTGTCCCGCGGCTGACCGTCTCTGTGTCCGGCGGCAGGTGACGCAGCTGCGCGGGCAGCTGATCACGGCCGTCGGCTGGATCAGCTGACGGTCTCTGTGTCCCGCGGCTGACCGTCTCTGTGTCCGGCGGCAGGTGACGCAGCTGCGCGGGCAGCTGATCACGGCCGTCGGCTGGATCAGCTGACGGTCTCTGTGTCCCGCGGCTGACCGTCTCTGTGTCCGGCGGCAGGTGACGCAGCTGCGCGGGCAGCTGATCACGGCCGTCGGCTGGATCAGCTGACGGTCTCTGTGTCCCGCGGCTGACGGTCTCTGTGTCCGGCGGCAGGTGACGCAGCTGCGCGGGCAGCTGATCACGGCCGTCGGCTGGATCAGCTGACGGTCTCTGTGTCCCGCGGCTGACCGTCTCTGTGTCCGGCGGCAGGTGACGCAGCTGCGCGGGCAGCTGATCACGGCCGTCGGCTGGATCAGCTGACGGTCTCTGTGTCCCGCGGCTGACGGTCTCTGTGTCCGGCGGCAGGTGACGCAGCTGCGCGGGCAGCTGATCACGGCCGTCGGCTGGATCAGCTGACGGTCTCTGTGTCCGGCGGCTGACGGTCTCTGTGTCCGGCGGCAGGTGACGCAGCTGCGCGGGCAGCTGATCACGGCCGTCGGCTGGGACCACGGCCCGGCCGGCGACGCCGTCGGCCCGCTGCTGGCCGGCAGCTCGCACGGAGCCGTCACCGAGCTGCAGCTCAGCGCCGACGACGGACTCTTCTCGCGACTCGAGCTGTACGCCAAGCAGGTGCGTGCTCACGGCGGTGTGTCCAGGTCTTATGCTGTTTAGCTCATGACTTCTCCTGTAAATGGCTGAATGTCCTGTCGGATATTTTGGACAATAAACAAATACAAAAATAAACAGTTCGATTTCATTTTGCCACCAGGTGGAAGTACAATCTTCGGTCTTTGCCGCCAACGATGTAAATCAAAGTCAATACAGTGTAGTATATTTGATATACAGTGTAGTATATCAAATTCAGTCATTGCATACAATGCACATACAATTGTGGTAGTGTGTGACACGCAGAGTGCGGAAATGCTACAGGAACATGAAACTGGCGGAAATAAATACTAGAAGCTAGCTTCGTGTAGTATATCATGTACCTCTATGATGTAGCCGCCAGACTGGAGTATGACCTGACCTGATCTGACAGGTACTGCAGGTGGTGGAGCGGCGGCCGTCGGCGGCTGCCACCGGACTGGAGCATGACCTGACCTGACCTAACCTGACAGATACTGGAGGCGATGATGCAGCGGTCGTCGGTGGCTATCACCGGGCTGGAGTATGACCTGACCTGCCCTGACCTGACAGGTGTTGGAGGTGGCGGACCAGCGACCGTCAGTGGCCGTCACCGGCCTGGAGTATGACCTGACCTGATCTGACAGGTACTGGAGGTGGCGGACCAGCGACCGTCAGTGGCCGTCACTGATCTGGAGCATGACCTGACCTGACCCGACAGGTGCTGGAGGTGGCAGACCAGCGACCGTCGGTGGCAGACCAGCGACCGTCGGTGGCCGTCACCGGCCTGGAGTACCACCGCGTGCCCGACACGGACCGCTACCTGGTGCTGGTGGCCACGCCCACGCGACTGTACCAGTTCATCGGCGCCGTGGCCAGCCACGAGGCACGCCCCCTGCTGACGGCCGTGTTCACCTCAGGCGACCACGTGTCAGGTGGGTGGGGACGGGTCGTAGGGTGGCTGGGGGGGGGGGGGCAGCATGGACTCTGGCAGTCTCACGCGACGTTGGAAACGCCTGGCCATCGTGGATTTGAACTTTAACAGTGGCTGACTAGTGGTGATAAATTATTGGTGAAGTAGGGTGGAATAAACCACTTTCTGAATGTTAAATAGACATCCTTCCCAAGCAAGCATCGACGTCGTGCTTCTGGTTGTGTGTTTATTAAGTCTTCATGTCTCGTCGCTAATAGTAGCCCGCTTGTAGCAGGCTTGCGCTCACCACAGTGGATCGTGATACGCACACATTTGCAGCGTAATTCCAGATAAAAGGATTACTTGTGGTCTGGTCTGTGGTACAGTACCAGTTTATGGCATAGGTATTTGCATCGTAATGGTAAATGTATGCATCCTAATATTGTGTACCTCCCAAAATAAACGAAAAGGTACAGTAAAGCATGAACAAGGTACAAAAAGTACGATGTTCGCCCAACACTGAGCTTGAAGGACTTATAAAATATACATTCATTATTTTAACACTGACGACTGGAGACATGAGCCCTTTTTGTACCTTGTGGCTTGGTCAACCGATCGGTCGCCGGTCGACTTCCTGGTCTGGTGGGTCAACAGGCCGGTCGGGGATGGCCCAGTGGCTGAGGTGTTGAGCTCTGGGCACCAAAGGCCCCGGGTTCAACACTCGCACCACTCGGGACACATGGGCGCTAAATGACCTCGTAGTCGGCGCGCCCTTAAGCCCAAATAACTAACTAACTAACCACTCGGGACATTTCCCAAGCCGCGGCCCACCGGCGAAACAGTGTGGGCGCCGCCATTAGCCGCGATCTGGCATAAAGTGCGTCGAGAACCACCCGGTAAACAAACGGACCGGTCGGGCAGCAGCGTGCGAGACGGGATTACCCGGCTGCTTGTGGGGAGCGCCCATCTGATATGCCCTGGGGGCCGATCCTGTCCCTACGTGCCCAGTCAGAGAGGTCAAATGGGTCACTGGAGCGATGAAAACGATATAGCGGGCTAACGGGCTAGACACTGGCGCACGTGTCGCCTAAGTGTGGTCAGAGCCCAGAGGTCACAGGGATCCTGAGGGGTGATGGAGTAGGGCCAGCTCTCATGAGGTTCGTGGGTCAGTCGGGTCAGGGGTCACAGTGGTCATTGGAGGAGGTGACGTGACAGGGAGCGTTGTTCTGATGACGGATCGCAGGGGTCACTTGCAGGAGTAGCGTGACGATGGGCGTTGTTTTGGTGGTGTCGGTTTGATGTGGTTTGCTGGAGTCATGATGATATATCGTGATATTGTGGGATTATTTCATGTTCGCAAAGCTGCTTTACCTGGATGGTAGGCATGGATCCAACGGAAACAATAACGGCAGTGGATAGGTTAACAATAATTTGTTGCAGCAAACCACCACGCCGTAATTCCAAATTCGTATTCAGAAGTTTCTGATTTCAAGCGCATCCAAACCATGTGGTTCCCCTGGGTTACGTATGTGGCGTAGCGAAATACGCCCAAAATCGGAATGGGACGGCATCTTTCGTCACCTGGTGGTGTTTTGCTGAGCTATCTCGTCATCCTTGTCAAACTGAGGTTGGTGTTTTGTCGTGACCCGCAGAGAGGTTCCAGGAGATCCCCAGCTGCTTGTCGTTCTCGCGTCTCGCCTTCTTCTACCCCACGGTGGGCGCACCGCCAGACAGGTTCGCGTGGATGACGGAGCCCGGCATACTGTATGGCGAGGTGAGTGATGCGGATGGTGTACTGTATGGCGAGGTGAGTGATATTGATAACTTACTGTATAGAGAGATGAGTGATACGGATGTCATACTGTATAGCAAGGTGAGTGATATTGATAGCATACTGTATGGTGATTGATATTGATGGCGTACTGTATGGCGAGGTGAGTGATATGGATGGCATACTGTGTGGCAGGGTGAGTTATAGGGATGTCATACTGTATGCAGGGTGAGTTATAGGGATAACATGCTGTATGCAGGGTGAGTTATAGGGATGGTATACTGTATGGCGAGTATGCGACCTCGTCAGCAGGATACTGACTGCCTGGCACTGATTTGACCTGTCGACTGGAAGCTGACCTGACCCGATCCGACCTGTCGGCTGGAAGCTGACCTGACCCGACCTGACCTGACCTGACCCACAGCTGGACACGGGTGGCTGCGACACGGTGCTGGTCAACACTCGACTGACTACCTCACACTGACCCGACCTCGTCAGCAGGACACTGACCGCCTGTCATGGCCGCTATGTGACCTATGCACTCGATGCGCCCCTAAACTACAATAGCTCACTAACTAACCATCTGACCTGTCGGCTGGAAGCTGACCTGACCTGACCCGCAGCTGGACACGGGCGGCTGCGACACGGTGCTGGTCAACACCCGACTGATCCCCCACGGCGGCGGCGGCGACGGCCAGACGGACGGCCCGTCGCAGCCGCCGCAGCCGCCGCGCGCGCTGGCGCTCACGCAGTTCCACGTGCTGTCGCTGTTCGCGGCGCGGGTGCGCGCCACGTGCGTGCTCGACCAGCGCCACGTGTTCGAGGACGTCGCCAATGAGGTACGTGGCGTGTCTGGTTCGGGCGTGTTGCACGTGACCGGGTCATGGTTAGATTTTCAAATTCGAGTTCTGATGGAGTTGAGGGGCGCATCGACTGCGTCGGTCGTGCAGCGAGTTCTGATGCCTTGAGTGTTAAGTAGCTTTTTGTCCAGGTTTGTAGTATCTTCCATAACCGATGCAGTTTATGCGCCCTAAGCCCCCCTTGTGATACCTTCCCTTTGCAGGCTTAACCCGGGGACGAGTGGTCTAGGGGTAAGATGCGCGTCTCACAATCGAAAGATTGTGGGTTCGAGTCTCACCTGTCGCTACTCTTCGCCCGCGACCAATCGGTGTGAGAGATTGGCGACGCTATATGACTCAACGGTCGACGTGTCGTACAACCAATAACCAACCAGCAGGCTTAACCCAGATGAGCCCCTGTGCTTCTTATTAAGTCTGAACACTTAATGACTATGTGACTGCGATGCTGATATGAACAATTTTGCACATCCGGAAAGAACACAACTTACGATCGTCTACGTGACGGACACAACTGTCTTGAAAATGGACAGTACACTTTGTGTCATTGTACAGAAAACTACATGCTGAACATTATCACGATGAGTTGTAAGACAAGAAACGCGTTGCATGTGCGTCATGAATTTCATGTCACCATGTTGTCTTTTGTGAACTTCGCATACCGTGGGCTAATCGTAAGCATCGTTCACGATCTTTTCTTCCTTAGAAATAATCCTGGCAGTGTGTAGGAAGTATTTTTCAACGCAAAAAAGGAAGTATGTGTGCGCCTCGAATATTGCTGCTCCCATGACGTCGATGTTAGCCTGATCATGCCCCGACCTGCGGCATCGGGTACAAGGCCCCTGGCGGCCATCTGTGATAGCCTGACGTGACCCAACAGGTAACCAATGGCGTACGATTTCATGGTGGCCCTTTGCGGCGACCTGACCCCACATGCAGTCTTGGCATACAGTCGCCTGTGGCCATCTGCCTTGGCCTGACGTGATCTGTGATCGATGTGATCTGTGATCCGATGTGATCTGTGATCCGATGTGATCTGTGGCGTTTGGCACAGTGACCGTTGTTGTTACCCGTGGTGACCCTTTCGTGATCTTTTCGTGATTTGACCTCATGTGTCATCTGACCTCTTCCATTCGACCTCTGACGTCCGACGTCCATCTGACCTATGACCACCTCAGATGCGCGGTCCGTGTTCGGCGACGTGTTGTGACCATGCGCTGCTTTGATCTGATCTGACCTGACCTGACCCGACCCGTGACCTTCAGGCACACGGTCGCCTGGTGGCCATTTGCCGTGACCCGGTGCGTGGCACCCTGTGGAGTGCGGCGGAGCGAGCCGTCTACAAGTACAAGGTGGTGGACGAAACGCGCGACGTCTGGCAGGTGCGTGCTTGTGGTCCGGCCGAGTAGTGGTAAATTATTCCTGAAGTAGGCTGGAATATACCACTTTCTGAACACTCAGTTGACATCCTTCTCGAAGAAGTATCGACATCCTGCTCCTTGGTGTGTGCTTGCAAAGTCTTTGTGTCTTCTTTCTAACAGTATCTCGCTTATACGTGCCGTGTTCAAGCTCTCGATAGGGAATGGTGATCCACGACATTTCGCAACACAATTTCAGGTAAGGGGATTACCTACAATATGATATGGCATACGATACCAGTTTATGGCACAGGTATTCTTTTCTCTATCCCAAATATAGCTCTACCTAAAGTATGAATATCAAAACAAGTGATAAATGTACAGTCATAAGTACCTATACCATTGGCTCAAATTTGAGTCTGAAGGACATCAAAAGCATTTTACATGACACTAATATCATGGCAAATGTCGTCATCCTATTGTGCTTGTTTCGACATCTCGTACCTAACGAAAAACCATCATTTTAACCCTGCGGTCTGGTCCAACGGTTCGGTCCGGTTCGGTCCGATGGTCCGGTCAGGTCCGGTCCGGTGGTCGGATCCGATGATTTGTAGTCCTGTCTGGAAGCTCGGCGCTCCTGCCTCTTTCCTCTTGGGTCCCTCATGACGGGCGGTCGGCGTGTTAGTCGCGAGGTATCAGAACAGATATTTAGGTAGTGTACATTTGGATAGATATTAGACGCGTCCAGTGTTAGTGTGTGATTAGAGGTTAATCACGACGGATGTACCGTTCTGAATATTGTCCTTCGCAAGTGTGTTAGCCAAGCGCTCTGCTTCGACCAGTTCTCTTTGAAACCGGGTTGGCAGTTTCTACCAACAAGCGCATTTTTACTAGTTGTTCTATCACGGGTAAAAACCGACACACATATTGTTTTACCGGCTTTTACCAGTAAGTATCGTTGAAGTAATTTGCTTAATCTTTCTCAGATATATAAGACATACTGTCTGTATCTCTAGTAGAGTATCACGGATCATATAAGGTGTATAATGCATGGAAAGATACAAAATTGGAGCTGAAGATGTTACAGAAAGTGGAAGCGTGTCACGAATTTTTTGCTTGTTTTTTTCCCAGTTTTTACCGGTAAAATCTGGTTGACATGACAAAAAAGGCTAGTTCTTCCCCATAAAAATTCCAACCCTGCTTTGAAAATATCTGACTACTTTCAAACCGTTCACTACCATATATCACTCGTGACAAAACTAACAGAGAAGTCTAATCAGCTATCCAGCTCCCACGTTCGGTTTGTTGCTTCTGTGGTAGTTTTAGATAGCGGCACATTGCCGTGACGTGGTCCGGTAGTTGGAGAGCAGCGCGCCATTTTTTTTTGACGGTTTGTTGGTCATGCGCTCCTGTAGCCTCAATCACACACATCTCCGCTGGAGTATTCGAATCCATTCGAATAATTTTTTTATGGCGGCACTCCCGCGCCGAGTCTCAGTGCACCGCGCCACACCGTTCGCGCGGGAGTCCTGTGGCCGGTCTCTCGCCCTGACGCGTCCAGTGACCATGACGGCGGCCCATGCTGGGATAGTTTTAAAAGCGAATACGAAGCGTTAAGTGTTGAAAAGCATGCTGACGAGATGGAGCTTCTTCAGCGCACTATGCCTATGTGGGCACATGCCTATATGAGACATGCATATCAGTCGTGCGTATCCCTATGTGCATGGGGACACGGCTAATTACGTGACGCTTGTTCACAGCTGTTTGTGGAGCGTGGCGAGTACGAGCTGGCTAGGCGCTATTGCCAGGGTAACCCGGCCATCGTGGAGAAGATCCTCATGCACCAGGCCGAGGCCTGCTATGCTAATGCAGAGTAAGTGGCAGTTGACAGGGTGAATATCAGCAGGTGGAGTGGGATGCGGCGGATGTAGTCAGTATCAGCAGGTGGAGTGAGTAACGGCGGACAGCGTGAATATTGACAGGTGGAGTGAGTACCAGCGGACAGAGTGAACAGCAGGCCGAGCGAAATGTCGGCAAGCAGAATGAGTGTTGATACCTTAACAGGCAATGTCCTTTCAGAGGAACAGTGTACCAGTAAAAGGTGTGTGTAGCACCCATTGTGGGACTTTCGATTTCTTATTCAGTTCCTGGGAAATTTGGTCCGTTAGACTTGCTTTGGACTTCATGATGTATCATCAGTTGATACCTTTCATATTTAACCGCACCGGGGGTCTCTTTACGGTCTCAAGGGGGGCTTTTACACCCCTAAGGTTTCCCGCGGATAGTGAAAAACGGCCCGCGAGAGCAGCCAAATTTCGTTCAGATTGCTGCGAATTTAGGTTGAAACCGATAGTCAAAAAGACGTGTGCATATGCAAACATTTAACGCAGTATGTCCGCAGTCTGGCCCGCCGGCCAAACATAGAGCACGTGTCTCAAATATGAGCGCACCGTACCGAGATCTACTTCCTGCTGAAATGCCTGCCCTTACTCGAAAGTATGACACATTGAGGTGAATGTCTTGACGAGCTGCCACGCCAATCGACAAGTTCTCTGTGATGAGCTGGGGTCCGGGATGGCCGAGTGGTTACGTTGTTGAGCTCTGGGTACCAAAGGTCCCCGGTTCAACACTCGCACCACTCGGGACATTTCCCAATCCCGCGGCCCACCGGCGAAACAGTGTGGGCGGGGCCATTAGCCGTGATGGTGCATAAAATGCGTCGTGAAACACCCAATAAGCAAACAAACAAACTGATGGGCTGGTGCCCGATGCTGCCCCGGCAGCAAGGGGCCGATACTCTTGCCATCGCTCTCGTCCGGCGCGCCCAACGCCCCCTGGCATTGGTTTCAGTTACGCCACGAGCGCGCGCCTGTTCGCCGACACGCACCGCCGCCTGGAGGAGGTGGCCATGAAGTTCGTGGCCTGCGGCGAGTACGACGCACTGCGCCAGTTCCTGATCTGCGTGAGCTACATTGCTGACCTCGTTTGACACGGCGGACTAGTTTGAGCCGAGCAGTGGCATGGCAGTGTGGTTCGGTAGGGCAAGGTCCTGAGTTGGACGTTTTGTTCTTGGGTTGGACCTCGTTCTGGCTCTGCGTCCCGCCTGCAGACAATACGTGTGAGGTCCTATGACATCGCAAATATTGGGCGCAAAATGACCCTGGCAGTCGGCGCGCCGCTGAACTCAAATTCCTCGTCCTCATCATCATCATCATCATCATCATCATCGCAAATTTGAGGTCGTATGAGAGTTGATCACGCTGCATGAGTGTAGCAGCTGCCCGTCGTCGCAGCCACCAGTGTCCAGTCTTGTTGCCGATCGTCTGGTGAGGTCTGACTGACGACCCGACACGCGTGACCTCAATCACCCCATGTGACCTACCCGATCCAGCTGAGCCGTGACGTCAGCGAAGCTTCTGTTGTTGCCGCGAGCGGACGATACAGCCCGAGACCTGCATGAATCGCTCCACGACTTGACGCCCTGGGATCGGTCGTTGGACCATCTGGACTGTTCTTGTTGCCAGTTGTGTGGTCAAACGCGCCGTGGTCTGAGTGACCTGATCTGAAGCTGTTGTCTTCTGTCTGGTCAGATGCGTTTCTACCACTGATGAGTCGTATCTATGCCACTTGCGCTCCGATTGGTCCGATCAATGTTTGGCCCACTCTGATTGGTCCAATCTGCCGCTACTACTATCTCCATTGGTCACACATATGCCTATCACGCTCTGATTGGTCTGATCGGCGCCTGCCACGCTCTGATTGGTCTGATCGGCGCCTGCCACGTTCTGATTGGTGCGATCGGTGTCTGCCACGCTCTGATTGGCGTTGGCAGCGTCTGGCGGCGCTGTCGAGCGTGGAGCGGGTGCAAGCGGCGCTGCTGCTGTTCTGGGCGCTGGAGCTGTTCCTGACGCAGCTGGATGCGGTGCGCGACACGGACCGCGCTGGCGAGCGCGTGGTGCGTCGCCAGATGCTGCAGTTCCTCACGTCGCACGAGGCGCTGGTGAGGACGCTGTGGGAGACGATGTCTGCCAGTGCTGGCCAACGCCACAGGGGATGACTGAGTGCTGTGAGTGCTTTGAATGTCGGTTGAACGGAGATATGTTGGGCTTGTAGTTTGAAACAGCATCCTGAAATATGGATTTTTTAAATATGGATTTTGGTGGAGATTTACGTCGAAGCTAGTTTGTGTGCCCTCTTAAATCAGTGGTGCATTTTTTACCTCGTAAACAAAATTACACCATTTTCTTATTGTCTTGTTCCACTTAGGGATGGAAATATGCAATTTGTCTGCACATAGCTCAGTTGGAATTGAAAACACCGACTGCACATGCAGAGATTTTGTTGGAAAACTTCACCACAACAGTGACACCCGCTGCCTGTCATGAAGTGACCGGTTATTCTAGAAGTGATTCTTCCAGACGTCTGGGATACCTCAAACTTTGAGCCAGCAAGGAAATAAATTTGTGTATATCCACCCCTCCATTCCCACATCAAATGCGGGTGTTGCGTGCAACTACATGATAATTGAATTTAATAATATAAAGTATTCAACATCATTAATATATTCCCTCTTGGGTTATTCCTTTCTAAGCCGCTTTTGTGTCTCATTCAGCATTTTTTGTGAGGTGCATCCATTTCATTTCTCCTGGTACCTAAGGACAGTCAGTTCGGGATAATGGTTTGGAACACTGGAGCACGTGCACTGTCGGGTGTCGCACTTTTATTATTGACTTACAATTGTTAATTTTTGTTTCTGACATACTTAGGATGTACATGACATGCCGTTTATATCTACGTCTATGTCCGTTGTTTTGGTTTGGAGCATCAGGCTGTGAGTTGTACTGCCTGTCCTGACGCGCTTCAGTACTTTGTATGTCTCTGCTGTGGGTGGTGCGTTCCATTCGTTGGTTTTCGTTTGAGTTAGCACTTTGAATAACGTGTAGTGATTATGGGATTAACAGAAACATCATGTCTATGGTCATCATCTCTGATGCCCCGGTGTTGTGAGTGTCATGCCCAAGTGCGGCGAGTACGTAGCATACCAGGCGCACATCGGGTGTACTTAGATCTGCGCATAATGACCGTATTGTTGCGGACCTTTAACCTCAAATCCAATGTCACCATCGCCTGGAATATCTCGTGCCCAGTACATTTAGAATATCTCGTTCCTGGTACATTTTGAATATTCCGTTTCTGGTAAATGGTGAATATTCCGTGCATAATATATCTGGAATATTCCATGTCTGGTATATCTGTAATGTTCTGAATGTATCTGGCTACTCGTGACGCCTTAGCCTCGCATTGTCCGTGTTTTTTTTGTATTGCTATGAAGTGTACCGGTCATTAATGCACTACATATATGTTGTGAATGTTTTCATATTGAGGGCCTGCTCTTGTATGCTGTCTACGAGCTAACACTGCCCATGTTTATGCATGTGCAGGCCATTGACCTGACCTGACCTGACCGTCAGATGCACGTGCGGCCGGCTCGGAATGCGGTGTACGACCTGATGGCGCGACACGGAGACGAGCCTGCTGTGATACAACTGGCGGAACAACTACAGGACTGGGGCACGGTGGTGCGCCACTACCTGAGAATGGGTCATGTCACTAAAGGTCAGGGCTGGCAAGTGGGTCGTGCCACTTGGTTGTTTGGTTGGTTGTGGCTTTATGACGCACTCAGCAGCTGGGGGCACATGGCGTCGCCTTCCTCTCACCCTGGCAGGAAGGGCGGGCGTCGCGGGGAATCGAACCCCGTACCTCCGGCACGCCAGACGCTCAGTCTAACCGCTGATCTACCGACGCCTTGGGTCATGCCACTAAAAGTCAGGACTGGGACACTACCTGAGAATGGGCCATGCCATAAAGGTCAGGACGGGACATGGTTCAAGGCTGTGACGTTGCCTGAAGACGGATCACGCCATCCAGGGCTACGATACTGCGTTGTGCAGATGTCGGCAGTTTACATGTTTATACAAACAGTTTATATGGTTACAGATGTCGGCAGTTGATCACTTCCCTAGTATTTACAGAAACCACAGTTCCAAATACCCACAGATCTGGATGTCCACAGCGACCTGTCGAGTCGTCAGCCATCTGCGGAACCGACACGGATGTGGCTATCAATTTGACTCTTCTGGGGATATGGCTCGTATGGGAAGCTTGAGTTAACAGGATAACTGGAGATTATATAACTAGATGACTGAAATGTATTGGTGGGGCACTCGATCACCGCATGTGTCACGCGGAATCGAATGAATATGGCTGGATAAGTCAGGCAGATATGTATTGATGGGTATGTGAACTGTTGGTGATGGTTCCTTTGGAATTTAGGACGTGGTATTGGTTGTGGTGATTAGTGTCTTTTTGTCCAGGCTTTTTTCTTTGCTTTTGTCTTGAGCAGAGGCAAAGTGCCATCCAAAAATTGGTTCTTCCCTTTGCAGACTTAACCTGGATGGGCCCGTGTGGCTCTTATTACGTCTGAACACTTTATGACCTGAGAGCTACGGTTGATGGCAATCGCAGGGGCAGCTTGAGAGCTACGGTTGACTGGCGATTTTCCCCGAATGTGACCTAAACACGACGGGCTTGTCAATACTCTTCCTGAGCTATGGCTCAAGAACCGTGTGATGCTCTTGATTACGGTCAGATGGGAACAGACTGTTGATGACGGTCAGATGGGAAGAGAGCTACGGTTGATGGCGGTCAGATGGGAATCTTGAGAGCTACTGTTGATGACGGTCAGATGGAAACTTGATAGTATGACGGTCATATGGGAAGCTTGAGAGCTACTGTGTATAGATGGAAACTTGAGAGTGATGACGGTCAGATGGAAAGCTTGAGAGCTACTGTTGATGACGGTCAGATGGGAAACTGGGATGGTCAGATGGGAAGCTTGAGAGCTACTGTTGATGACGGTCAGAAGACTTGAAATACGGTTGCTATATGACCTATGCAGTCGATGTCCCCAAACCACGCAATTAGAGCTACGGTTGACTGGCGATTTTCCCCGAATGTGACCCTAAGACCGACACGGATGTGGCTTGTCAATTCGACTCTTCCAGAGCTATGGCTCAAAGGGAAGCTTGAGACTAGCACTTTTCCGGTTTTCCGAACATGACCCTAAGACCGACACGGATGTGGCTAGTCAATTCGACTCTTCCAGAGCTATGGCTCAAAGGGAAGCTTGAGAGCTACGGTTGCTATGTGACTTATCCAGTCGATGCGCCCCTCAACCGCACACAACGAGAGCTACTGCTGACGGCGATGTTCCCGAACGTGACCCCGAGGGCGGTGTTGCAGCGCTGGAGACGCTGCGTCGCCAGCTGGCGCCCGACCTGCTGTACCGGCACGTGGCGCGCCTGGTGCAGTCGGAGCCGGCCGCCACAATCGACCTGCTGATCGGCCAGGGGCGCGCCATCAAGCCGGCCGCCCTGCTGCCCAGGCTGGTGCTGGCCGACACCTCCGAGCAGCAGGTCAGCGCAGGTCACGTCGGGCGGATGTTTATTGTCAGCGGTCGGAAGATAAAATAAGGATGAGTGTTTGTGATCACATCAAGTTCGGAGATCGGATGTCGAAGCCGGCCGCCCTGCTGCCCAAGCTGGTGCTGGCCGACACCTCCCGACAGCAGGTCAGGCCGGGACAGGTCGCGTCACGTCAGGTGGATGTTTTGTCGGTTCATGACTGGTGGATGTTCGTAACAGTAGATGTTCGTAACAGTGTGCGATGTTGCTGAACCGATCCTGGAGTGTCGTATCAATCATGTATTTGTATTTGTATTGTAAATTGTGCCAATCCTGGAGTTGTGTACGCGATTTTCCTGATCCTTCTGCACTTCGCGCAATGTATATGGTGCTGCAGCTGCCCTATGCCATCCTGTGATAATTGAGGGGAGTCGTGTGTAATGATACCGCTGGAGCTCAGATTCTGTAATACGATCCCGGATTTTGTGATCCGCAACATTATCCTCTCCGGAAAATTTTCGTCTCCCTTTCTGCACTGGGAGGTTCATTCGAACCGATTGACAGTGAATGAAAGCATATTGTCCTTTGATGAAATGCCCAAGATTCACTTGAGAGTACAAAAGGCAGTTTCTGATGTCACAAACGTGACGAAAATTATCCTCACCGAGTTTGATTTTTTAAAAATCCTGTACAACTTGAGAATTCCGAAATATAATTCCAACCGTGGCCTGTGGTGTCTGAAGTTCTGTGTACGCCGTCGCAGGGAGTCCAGATCATCCGGTATCTGGAGTTCTGCATCGACAGTCTGGAGTCGCAGGCGAACGTGGCGCACAACTGTCTCATCACGCTGTACGTGCGCTACCGGCCGGAGAAGCTCATGGACTACCTCGTCGGCCAGGGTGGGTGGCGCAGCTGCCCGCGCGCTCATTGGACCTTTGTACCGAAGTCCGATTTGTACCGAAATATTGCACTAAAATAACATTTTTTTCTTCCAAATCCAGGAGTGCCATATGGTTTCAGCTACTGAGTACGTCGTAAAGCCACGAAATCTAAGAGTATTCTATTCGGCAGATAATCTTACTAGATCCGAGGAATGTTAGCTGTTGAAAGCTGATTAGTTGTTCCTCGAATTCCGATGTTTGTGTTTTATTCCGCCCCCCCCCTGACTCATCCCGGTTCCACGGACAGCATGTGTGCGCTATTCTTAATGCTCATGCCGGTGTAGGACGCCATGGAATGTGGGAGTGGGAATTCGTGCGGGGCTGCTCACAGTTTGGCTTGGCTGACGGCACCGCACGCAGACGTCAGAGCTTTGCTTCGATGGAGGACGTTCATCCCGGTAGTGAATGTCGTCGTGGTGCCCTGGTCTGTTCCGGCTTACTCCACTGTGCGTGGATGGGCGCTATGAGATCGGCATGGTTGGTGCGCCCTAAAGCCAAAATAACTACCCAACGTGCTGCATTGTGTTGCGACAGGACAGTGTCGGCGCATGGTTCTTGTGGGGACTCGAATTTCCGGATTGTCAGCATGGTGCGTAGCCGCCGTCCACGTGGCGCCACCCCACCACGTGTCACCGCCGTCCATGTGACGTCACCACACCACGTGTAACCGCCGTCCACGTGGCGTCACCACACCACGTGCAGCCGCCGTTCACGTGGCGTCGCTTCACCACGTGTAACCGCCGTCCACGTGTCGTCGCCCCACCACGTGGCGCTGCCCTAAAGCCGTCCACGTGGCGTCGCCTCACCACATGTAACCGCCGTCCACGTGGCGCAGGCTCGGACCGCCACTGCGTGCACTACTCGCCGGGCCACGTGCTGCGTCACTGCTGGAAGCGCCAGCCACGTGCCGCCGTGCACGTGCTGAGCGTGGTCGGCCGCTTCCAGGACGCCGTGGAGCTGGCGCTCAAGCATGACGTCACGCTGGCCAAGCAGGTGGGGTGCTGCACGTGGCGAGACGCCATACTAGTACTAAAGTCTAATCAAAGACAAGGGTTGGTATTTTTTGCACACATTACATTTATTTATTATAAAGTTCATAAAGTGTGAATGCTTAATAAGAGCCACCTCTGGGTCAGGCCTATCTAGATAATGCATTATGCATATATTTATTGCATTTATTATTTATTGCACAGTTGGACAGAGGTTGGAATATGTAAACTCGTTGCTATTTCTTTGGTTCCTCCAAAATGGCCGAACAATCGACTGAGCCGGACTCATTAACGGAGGGTGTGTGGACTAAAGAATCACAAACGTAAAGGACTGAAGACGGACAGATCACTCGGCAATACAAATGATGACTCGTGAACAGCAAACGAGTTAAGATAGAAGTGAATAGTTGAAATCAGGGTTGGTGTGTTTACCGGGAATATAACTTCCTTTTTGTCATCACATCCAGTTTTTATCGACAAAAACCGGTAAGCACAAGTAAAAACACGCTAAAGTTGTGTGCTATGTGTATAATTCCTGTGACATTTTCCGTTCAAAGTTGGCCTACTTCTATGTATTATACACGTATGATGCGTGACACTGCGAGACATACAAACAGTATGTCTGAAAAACGATTGCATAACGTATTTACAGGATCCTTACCGGTAAAAGCTCACAAAGACAGTTTTTAACATTTCGGTTTTTACCAGTGATAAAATTAGAAAAAGAAACTTGGTGGTAATGACTGCCAACCCTTAGCTGCATGACCACTGCAGTCGATGTGCCCCGAAACCGCTCCCCCCCCCCCCTCCCCCTGCCAACCATGGCTAAAATACACAACACAGAAGTGCATACGGCTAGAATTCCTGCTGTTGTGGTAAAAGGCGCATATGTTAAACTTCAGCCCACCGAACCACACATGCTGACGCATCATGCTCGTGTGATTTAGTGTCGCACATTGCAACGTTCGCTGTGTATCGACTCCTTTACAAAGCTGGGAGAACAGGCTGTTTCTGGACTTTTGGCATCCAGAATATTATCCTCTCCAAAAAAATTATCCTCAGTTTTCTCATTAGCAGACGGATGGTGCTGTTTGACAATGAACTGTTCTATGATAAAGTGTTCAAGATTTACTGGAAAGTGCAAGCTGTGATTCAGATGCAACAGATTGGAAGAAAAACATCCTCTCCGTGTTCAAGTACCCCAGAATATTCCTCTGCACACCCAGGAGTACAAAGCACAAATCCAACTCTGCTCCTTTATCCCTACCATCTGCTGTCTTTTTTCTGTTCTCCAAGGTTGTGCATGGCGAATAATTGAGTGCAGTTGAACTTGAACGTATCGACCGGAATGAACTGACCAGCCGAAAACAGCTAGCCGCTTCAGTCGATGCGCCCCTAAACCCCAATACACAAACAAACAGCTGACAAACTGGAATTATTAGCCGCAGCTAGCTTGCGACACGTGACTGAATGCAGCCGACCGCCTCCCAGATCACTGCAACTGACCATGATTAATCGGCCGGGCCATCTACCGGAACTGAGACCGGACACCGGACCGCAACTAATTGTCCTGACGGTCGGACCTGACGGATGGACCTGATATGCAGATCTGACGGACGGACCTGACGGCTGACCTGACTAGCGGACGTAACGGGTGGACCTGATGTGCGGACCTGACGGCTGACCTGACTAGCGGACCTGATGGGTGCACCTGATGTGCGGACCTGACGGCTGACCTGACGGGCGGACCGCACAGGCAGACCTGACGAGTGGACCTCACGGGCGGACTTGACAGACGGACCTGACGGCTGACCTGACGAGCGGACCCGACAGGCAGACCCCATGGGTGGGCCTCACGGGCGGACTTGATGACTGACCTGACGAGCGGACCTGACAGGTGGACCTCACGGGCGGACCTGACGACTGACCTGACGGCCGGATGACGTGTTCCAGGTGGCAGACATGCCGGAGGACGATGACACGCTGAAGAAGAGGCTTTGGCTGCAGATTGGTGAGTGTTGCTGGTGTTGTATCGTATGGTGGTATTTTACGGCCAGGGTATTGTGTTGGTCGGGATGGCTCCAGCAATCACGATAACGTATGCGGGCCTGCAGCATAGTGCGCACAAGTTTTGTTGTATTGTTATATCCCCGTCCTTTGGCATCTGAAGCAATTATATATATATATATATATATATATATATATATATATATATATATATATATATAGTACTTAGTACTGTAATTGATCTTATGCTATATATATATATATATATATTTATATATATATATATATATGTATATATATATAGCATTAAGATCAATTACAGTACTACAGTACGATCTACGTTTATGCTATGCTGTCTATTGATCCCAGATTACCAACCTATCAACTTGCTTGTGCTGTTACTGGAGCCAATCCCTTGTTGCGATGATGTGGCTGATGTCTTACTTATCGAACTTGATGTCCGTCGCACTGATTTCCGTCTTGAGCTCGCTTCGCTCCAAACTTAGCCTGGATGAAACCACGAACGGAGTCGTGCGCACTGAGACTACGCGTAGCCGATTTGTGTGCTGGACTGCGATGTTAAGCGTCTTATTCATAAGCCTAAATGTGTCGATGCTTGCTGGAACGGCCCGTCACAAAACGGGTGAATTAGTTTGTGGCCTCGTGCTATGAAGTGTTGGACAATTGCTCGCTTGTCCTGGCTCTCCGATGTCGCACCTCACCATGGCAAACATCACGTGCCGGCACAGCTGATGCCCATCTCCGTCCTGTCCGTGTCTGCCCAGCGGAAACAAATGACCGGTTTGAGCTCGGTGTAGGCGTCCCATAATTTATGTGCATACAACTCCAAAATGTGGGTGAGAAATTAACAAAAAGTTGTTTTGGCCTCCTGTAAACAAAGGTATCACTTCGCGAGCTGTAATGACAAGTCACAGCACTGAATTGCGGTGGCAGCTGTTGGTTACACGATACTTGCTTGCTGACACTTCCTCATCAAGAGTAAGTGTAGTACGCGTCAAGCGTTACTGTTTACACTGCAGCGTCACCTTACGCTTCTCCGGTCGCCGGTCTGACCGGGCGTCGTCCCGAGTATTGGCGTCTTCGCTGGACATCCTCCACTATGCAAATAATGTATTGTGGGACTGTGCGGTACATGCTCAGTGATGTCCTTGAAGCCTCGATAGTCATTAAGTCAGCAACCCGTCTCAAAAGCATCTGCTTCCTGAACCGTACCGGACCAAGCGTGCCCGAAGTTGCAGCTTGCCTGATCTGACCTGACCTGACATGGTCAACAGCCAAGCACATGATCCAGCATGACCAGGATGTCCAGCGAACCATGCAGTTTTACCTGACCTGACATGACCGACAGCCAAGCACACGATCCAACATGACCAAGACGTCCAGCGAACCATGCACTTTCTGAAGGAGTGCCAGCTTCTCCACATCGAGGACGTGCTGCCCTTCTTCCCGGATTTCGTCACCATCGACGACTTCAAGGAGGCAATCTGCGACTCCCTGCAGGTCAGTCAGCCGCCCGTTGTCGGTCACCGTCGATCACCGTCTTAGACTCTGCAGGTCAGTCTGCCGGCGAGTGTCGGTCACCGTCGGTCATCGTCTCAAGACTACCTGCATGTCAGTCTGCCGGCGAGTGTCGGTCACCGTCGATCACCGTCTTAGACTCTCTGCAGGTCAGTCTGCCGGCGAGTGTCGGTCACCGTCGGTCACCGTCTTAGACTCTCTGCAGGTCAGTCTGCCGGCGAGTGTCGGTCACCGTCTCTCAGACTTGCTCTCGCCATTGTAGGAGGTTGCCGCTCGATATGGACTGCTGCCAGTGTTTGTAGCCGATTGTTGCCCGAATTCGAGCTTGAATAACGTGTCATGGATCATTTTTGTAGTTATGTAGTTGGAAGTTAACTGCTGTTGTCGCGCATGACTCGCTATGGTCCGTTGCCAGTCGTATAATGAGAACATCGGAGGACTTCGCTCCGACATGGAAGAGGCCACTCGTGCCACGGAGGTGCTCCGACAGGAAATCAACGACTTCCGACGCGGCTACCTCACCGTGGAGGTGCGCAGAGCTTTTCATCTCGACGTGGAAACAACTGTTCTCCTGTGACAAACTCCCTGTTCGTCTCCATATTTCCTCTGCCTCCTTCATCCCATAGTCGTAAAAGTGACTGGATGTGCTGAAAAGACTTCAATCTTCGATTCATCGTGACACAGCCATGATTCAAATTGTGGTTGTAACTGGTGTCCTCGTCGCCAGTGGACTGTGCCATTCCAGTTCTATGACTCAGTTTGTATTGGACATTGACGTCTCACGCATTGAAACAACACTCACAAATTTGCCGAGACGAGGCACTCCGCGGCCGTCACACCCATGATGTCGTTTGGCCAAGAGAAAGGCGTCCGCCAAAAGCCGAATCCACGCCTTGCCAGGGATACGTACGGAGATGATAACAGATCATAACCTCACAGCTCATAAGTGAACTGTGGGGGTTATGAGCTGTGGAGGTTATGATACGCTGTCATATGTACACTGCAGCTCTGCACGACATCTCCACCTTGCGTGAATGACCGTCAATCTGACGAAGCTCGTCGAGTTTCGTTATGGACAGTTCAATTCGCTCCTCCACCTACATGGCAGCTCACCGGAAGCGAGGGAAGGGACGAGCAGTCAAAGAGTAGGATGCTGGCCTCCAAACCGACAGGTTGTGGGTTCGAGTCGAGCCTGTCGCTGCCGTTCGTTCGCGACCAATCGGTGTGAGCGGTTGGTGACGCTGTCACCAAAGCGGTCGATGTGTTGTAGAGCCACCAACCAACCAACTAGCCGGCACAATTCAGCAGTTCTATGATGTAACGCAGCCCAGTGATGTCCTCATGCGCCACGATTCAGCGATGATCTAAGCTTTGTAGCTGTGAGTCCACAGCCCGTGACCTTTGCTGACCCGCCCACGGACAGGCGTGTGCGACCAGTCACCAGATGTGACTGGTGACTGTGACGTGACAACCCAATGACTTGTGACTCGTGACTGTGACGTGGCAGCCCAATGACCTGTGACTCGTGACTGACGTGGCAGCCCAATGACCTGTGACTCGTGACTTTGGTGAACCTTGCCACCTTTAGATACGTATGAAGTGTGCGTAAAACAGGAAGCACCCCAGGAATGTTTATGAAAGAAACGCATGCATTATTATCTATATAATACCCAAATGCATATTTATTCTGTGCAAAGTGCAACCAAGAAGGGCCCTTGTGGCTCATAGTTGCAATGATCTTTTATGTCTTTATGTCTTTATTCTATAGCTAGGAATAACCCTTCCCAGCCTCTCAAGCTTCCCTGCGTGACATTTCATCAGCATTTAATCCGTGATGCATGCCTTCGGTTGACCTGGCAGACGTTGGACGTATGTGCTGTGTGCGCAGTCAGCTTTTGACCGGTAACCCGTGACCTCGGTCGACCTGGCAGGCGTCGGACACGTGTGAAGTGTGCGGTCACCAGCTGCTGACCCGGCCGCTGTACGTGTTCCCCTGCGGACACAGATTCCATCAGGACTGCCTGGCGGCGGAGGTAGCTGACCTCGTGACTCCGGAGCAGCGCGAGATCATGGCCCAACTGGAGGTGAGTGTTTTATCCCACGCTGATGGAGAGGTCATGGACTTGGAATCCCAGAGCAGGGTCAGACCATGACCGAATTCGAGGTGAGTTTTTGGCTGCCCGAACTGGTGAAGGGGTTGTTTTGACCACGGAGCAGCATGATCCTTTTAACACAAGTGTTTGCGTTATTTATCGTATCTGAAATTGACAGGAGGAAGGGACAAGTAGCGAAATCGACGCAGTTCTGACTTGAAGTGTATGCTTAATTAGCGCTGCATGACCGACGCAGTCGATGCGCCCCTAAACTCCAATAACCAACCGAAGTGTATGCTTGTCTCTGGAGTTTCGTTTTTAGCAAACATCAAGAGGGAAGGTATGATACATTTAACTCTGTCCGAATCCACCAGCAGTTGCATTGCTTGTTACAAAGCGAGTGCTGTCTGGTGTCTACTCCGACATGTTCGCAATTGGCGCCTTGTGAACAAGGTTTCTGATATAGTAAACCAAGCTTACTTGGACGTTAACTGTACGGTTTTGCATGTTACCCTATATTTTCAGCTTTGTTATTGTCAGACAATCGGAATGTGCCAGACGATAGGAATAGGCATTTCCACTAAACGTGCTCGGTGTGGCACGCCACTTTCAACTCGAGAGCGCGTCGGAGCAGTCTCGGTTCCGACCCGCTGCCGTCCAAATAGACTGATCGACGTCTCGTCATCAGCGCAAGCTGAGCACGCTGCCGGAAGATGACCCTACCGTGTCGCCCGGGGCGGCGGCCCAGGTCAGCGCGCGGGTCACCATCCGGGAGGAGCTGGACGAGCTGGTTGCGTCGCAGTGTCTCTACTGCGGAGACTATCTCATCAGGTGGGTGTGTGTTATGGAGACTCAGGTCATCAGGTGATGGTTTGTCGTGGTGAGAATACCATCAGGTGGGCGTCTATTGCGGAGATACTGTCATTAGGAGAGCATCTGACTGTGAATGTGTCATCAGGTGGGTGTCTGTGTTCACTATCTCATCAGGTGGGTGTGTGTTACGGAGACTCCGTCATCAGGTGATGGTTTGTCGTGGTGAGAATACCATCAGGTGGTCGTCTATTGCGGAGATACTGCCATTAGGAGAGAATCTGACTGTGAATGTGTCATCAAGTGGGTGTCTGTGTTCACTATCTCATCAGGTGGGTGTGTGTTATGGAGACTCAGGTCATCAGGTGAGGGTTTGTCGTGGTGAGACTGTCATCAGGTGGATGTGTATTGTGGAGATCCTGTCATCAGGAGAGAATCTGACTGAATGTGTCATCAAGTGGGTGTCTGTGTTCACTATCTCATCAGGTGGGTGTGTTACGGAGACTCCGTCATCAGGTGAGGGTTTGTCGTGGTGAGACTGTCATCAGGTGGATGTGTATTGTGGAGATCCTGTCATCAGGAGAGAATCTGACTGTGAATGTGTCACCAGGTGGGTGTCTGTGTTCACTATCTCATCAGGTGGGTGTGTTACGGAGACTCCGTCATCAGGTGAGGGTTTGTCGTGGTGAGACTGTCATCAGGTGGATGTGTATTGTGGAGATCCTGTCATCAGGAGAGAATCTGACTGTGAATGTGTCACCAGGTGGGTGTCTGTGTTCACTATCTCATCAGGTGGGTGTGTGTTACGGAGACTCCGTCATCAGGTGAGGGTTTGTCGTGGTGAGACTGTCATCAGGTGGATGTGTATTGTGGAGATCCTGTCATCAGCAGAGAATCTGACTGTCTGTGAATGTGAATGTGATTGTGTCATCAGGTTTGTCGTGGTGAGAATGTGAATGTGTCATCAGGTGAGGGCCTGTCGTGTTCACTATGTCATTAGGTGGGTGTCTGCGCGGATTATGTCATGAGCTCGGTGTCCACCAGATTGAAGTAAAAATAAATGGATGGGACTAGAACCGTAACATTACCAACTAGGAAAGCAGACCTGCTGAAAGCTAAGGTTATGGCATGTTCTTTCCTCATTACTTCCCCAGGTAATAAGGTATGCATGTTTGTGCAAGGTTATAATTTGTTCCATAGTGAAGTTGCTGTGGATAAATATGTACCTATTTACATCACCCTGCACTCCGAACTAATGGCTTAAGCCGGACACAGAATCGAATGCAAAACGAACTCGAATCTGTCTCAACATCCGCTCGGTGCAAGTCCGTACTTCGGTGATTACATCATTAGATAGGTGCAATACTTGCAGGTAAGGTGGCTAGTTAAACAGGTGACCAAGAGTTAATTCCCGGATGATAATTGCAGATGTGTCGGTGAGTGCTTAGAATATGCATGCAAGACAACCCCGTTTAATGTTTTGTGTGTCACGTTTAACCATATTTTGAATGAGACTGTTGGGTGATGTGCATTTTCAGGATCGAAGATTGGTAGTGAGCTTCCGCACAATGTCCATTCGTAGTATTTCAGCACACTCGGAGCTTCACCTCGAAATCTCCAGCAACGAAGTCCTGCAGATTCCAATGTGACGTCTGATTCTCTCCTTTGTCGGTGGGGATGGGTGGGGGCCGGCCAGTTCTTCACAACGCCAGTAGACGTTTCACAACCCATCGAACACTCATTCACCGATGACCGACCCAGTGTTTGCGCCACTGGCCTGACCCGCCACCGTCGGCGAACTTGTCACCAGGTGTCTGGACGACCCGCTGCTGAACGAGTTTCCCGGCGACTCGCCGCAGCGCTAGCCGCCGCAGTGACGTCATAATGACGTCACTGCGGCGGCGCCGATGGCCGGCTGGCGCCGCCCCGCCGTGGTACGGGCGTCACGATGAGACGGCGTCCCGCGCGCGTGCGTCGTGTACCCGGCGACTCCTCGCCGCACCGGGGAGGTCCATCTCGCCCCACGGCGACTCCTCGCCACACCGGCGAGGTCCATCTCGCCCCACGGCGACTCCTCGCCCCACGGCGACTCCTCGCCCCACGGCGACTCCTCGCCCCACGGCGACTCTTCGCCCCGCCTCTCCTCGACTGTGTTTCCTGGGTCTCGTGCGTGTGTCTCCGCGACTCGGCCGTCTCCCGCGGGGTCTGCACCGCCGGTGACGAGACACCTGCGCCGGTCGTCGGGCTTTATCGGTGCATTGCGATGCACGGCCGCGCTCGGATCGCGGATCGCGGGATCGCCCGGATCGCGAGCTGTTCACCTGCGGACGTTATTGACCGGCTGTTGACGCAGTGCAATGCAAACGTGGACGTGTAATGTAGTGGTCGACTGCAGACGCGCGGCGTCGCCGCAGAAGATACAGTGCTGTGATCACGGCTCGGCGTATCCGTTATAAATGAGCACAATCCCGAAGAGCGAGCGTCGTCCAGATTTGGATTCAGAACGCCAATTGGCTTGCGCATCAAGTAGATAGAGTATGCATGTGACAGGTCGTACGATACGAATTGTGTGACTCAGCATGTAGTTTTTAATTACTCGTATGCTAGTCTCATGGCGAATCGCCTCTCTACGGACCGTTGCAGTATGGCAGGAATCCCCGCTCGGTTCGCACGGTCCAGTTTCATTAAAACCCAGGGTCTACACAGCTACACTGCACCAGTTGACCACACAGTTGGTCGCCGAGGGTGTACGCTGTCCGGGCTGGGCCCTTGCGCGTGTGATGGTGTTGTGAGGTGGGACTACTGTATCAGCCAATATCGATGAGGCGTTGCGCGGATGGAGGCTGGCATACTCGTGATGCTGCCAGCGCAACAATAATAATAAGGAGTTGGTGTTGCTGTAAAACTTCTATTTCAGTCCACTCATAATATTCCTGAACAATTGAATTGCGTCTCGGAATTTACGCAGTATACTAAAGTCTGTTTTGGAATGCAGGAATAGTTTCGAAGATCCAAAGGTACGTTATGCATTTTTCAAATTCGGATAAGTATTTTTCATTTCCTCCCCCCCCTCCCGACCAAGTTTCTGGATCTACCCTCCCAGTGTAGCACCACTAACCCTCAATATTCGCCCATCAGGTCAATGAGGTGGAATGGAAAGAATGGATTTATATGGAACTTTAGCAATTTTAGGAAGCCATCGTCTGAGATGCACTATAGATGCGGTGAAGTGATGTGAAATGGTCCAGGAAACATTGTGGAGGATGACTGGTATGGACATGATGCTGCGGTGCAATTTGTGTGAATTATGCATTACATTTGCTGTTCATTAGACTGCGTATGTTCTGTGATTAGGCGAAGGTTTGTGCCTGGAAGCGAAACGTATTCGTTGTCATACGGTTTGTTATGCGTAATATATTCATTTCCTATGATGCGCTCATTGTGGAATGTAACAAATACATGTATAGGTACCTAAGCCGAGTGTTGAATTGATTGGATGGTCAACATGCACATTAACTTGATTGTTTTCTAAAGTGTCCTGGGCCTTTTCCCGAGCAGTCTGCAGAATCCCTGTAAATGTGAATTTTACTTTTGATATAACGCTTCAAGAACAAAATGCTGTAATAGCACGTTTTTAACGTGATTTAGTCGTTGTAACGAATGATTTCCTACACAAATGGGAGTGGGTACTTTCGATCTTGTGTGCAAAATAATAACAAAAGGAGGGGATTGAGTCAGGTAATATATAATGAAGAATACTGAAAAACATGCGAACATACATAACCTGTTCTAGCCGAGTATAATATATTCCGACAAAATGAAGTGTTTTTCATATTTAAAATGGGAAGTACCAAAGAAGTCCAAGATGGTAAGGATTCATATTTATCGACGTTCAAATAGTTTACTAATCGTCATAATTACCACACGGTTCCCAAAATGGTTGAAGAGACCTGCCATTAGATGTCATCCTTGCAGAGAATGTCACCCTTGCTGCACCGTTGTTTAAGTGAGACAAGCAGGCAAACGAAGGTTCCATATCTAACCGCTAGACTTCACTGCAGTCTACAAGTTTTGCAGATGGCCAACTACGCCAACCTGTCGTAGGGTAATCTGACCTAACTTAATCTAACCGAACCCGAAACTGGTACCGATACAATAAGGGTATCAGTATCGGTGATATTCCTGCACTGCTTTCAACCTGACTGTGTATGTTGAAACTATGCTTGGCGATTGCTTGCCAATGATGATTATTAATATACATTTTGTTGGATATGAACGCTTTCAATCTGGGTCGGGCTTGATCATTTGCTTCCAATTAGGTAATTATGAACATTGATGAATATGAACTTTGGTAAATGTGGATGCCTGCTTTCTGACACTCTTGGAAATTAAGCACCAATTTAATGATTATGAACATTGGTGATGATGAACTCTTCCAATAGTTTCAATTTGGTAAATTTGAGCATTAGTAACAAGTAGCTTTCCGAATTATCAACATTAGTACACAATCAAATTTGTAACTATGAGCGTCTCGCATGGCGCGCTAAACAAACCAAAATAACGCATAAGACTCCACAACATATCGCCGTGAAGCATAAGAGGTAGGTACCTAGGTGCAGGATGAGTATGGTGTGTGATCCTGGTGAACAAGGTGTTGTGAGGGTGTAGATATAGATAATGTCACCTAACATAACCTCTTGAAGGAATACAGTTTCCGGTTTTTTTTTATTAGACCATGTTTGAAAAAAAAACTTTAAAATATAGGTACCTAGGTACCTACCTACCTGATCTAACATAGCCAAACCTACCCTATTTGTTTGCTTTATGATGGCCAGAATGCTTGTAAGACTTGTGTTGTGAGCATCTTAAAGCACAATAATACTGCAGTTTTCCATATTTTTACTAAGTGATTTTATTGTTTTATTGTTTTCTCATATTGTTTTCTCATTGTTTCCATATTTTATTGTTTTCTCATATACCCAGGTGGTTGGGTTAGATTATGGGTAAATTTGTGTTTAAGGTGTTTTATGAATTCTTGGAATTTATCATTCCACTTCAATTTTTATCAATGTGACGAAGATCATGGGACCACTCACTTTCTTTGCAAATGCATACTTTTTAGGTTGTGAGCAAAATAACACCAAAAAAGGGGCTTTGAGTGAGCTAACATAGCATCAAGAGAAATGTTTTTAAATAAAAAAAAAACTGAAAATGCAACATAACCTAACCTAACCTGGTATTTTGGTCTTAAAATGTGTTTTTTTTAATTTTTCTTCAGAATACCATGTTTATGAAGGTGACTAAGATGGTGGGACCACTTATTTTCTGTGCAAATGAAAAAAATCAAACTTAAAAAACCTAAACTAACCTAACCTAACCAAGCCTAACCCATTTGTTTGCTTTATGGAGGCAAATGTGTGCAAAAACTTATGTTTTGCTTTTTGTTCTCTTTTAGCATTACTTTTTTGCTATGTTTCCCAACTCAAGACCCCTTTTGGTGTTATTTTGCATTCCAACTGAAAAGTATATTTTGAGAGGAAATGAGTGGTGGCACTATGCTAACCATGTTTATAAACATATGCATTTGAAAATAAATTACAAGGACTAAAAAAGTGCTAAGATGCAAGCTTGCAACAAAAATTGGACAATTGAACATGGAGAGAATATATGTCTTCAAACCTGTGACATAAGAAGTTTGGTTTGCACTTTCAAATTAATCTTGAACACTCACAGAGTAGTTCATTGTCAAACCACATCATTCAATCTGCAGATGATACAAATTAGCATAATTGTTTGGAGACAATAATATTATGGATGCTCAGCATCCAGAAACAGACTTTTTTAAACCCTGGTTGTGGAACCATAGGTGGAATCTTCTATCCATTCAGATTCAGATCTTCTATCTCTTCTATCTCTTCTATCTCTCTATCTCTTCTATCTATATCTTCTATCTCTATATCTTCTATCTCTATATCTTCTATCTCTTCAGAGCCACTCCAATGTTTAGTAGACCACATCCAGTAATAAGATGTAACATTGGGCCATATGGCTATATTAACAGTACTGTTATATGAAAGCCAACCCTCAATTTTGTGCTCAGGATTTGGCTGCCAGCACTATCTTGCTTGCATTATCAAGAATATAGAAACAAGAGGCAATTTGTAATATTTCATTTCATGCTGGCATCTTCATATTGATTCCTAAGCTGTGGGAGCTGCACTTGTGATGGAAAGAAAGGCCCATGCCATCTCAGATTCTGAAGATTCAGAGGAGTAAGTATTGACTGCTTATAAGTTTCCAATGATTTTTGGATGACTTATGGTGCATTATGTGGTCAGGCTTTCAATTTGTAAAGGGTTTTTGATGTTTGATGTTTGATGTTTTTAAAGTTTGATATTTTAATCTTTAATGTTCTAACCTTCAAATGACAGTCCAACTATTTTCTTGCTACAATGATTGCCTTTTAAGCTTTTGCATTCACAATGGATACATAGCTTTTATGCTGACAATTCATTTGTTACTTTCATGATGCCTTTCACTGGACACGTATATTTTCACTTATTGCTCACTGAGTTCCATCATATAAGCTCAATCCTTGATATCCATGTGATACATACATTGATTGCCTTGGCTTGATATAAAGTTTGTACTGGGTGTTTCTTTTAGCATTTGACTAATTATCTATCATCTGTTTGCATGCCATATAAACCAGGTCACTTTTGCATCAGTCTATGTACCCTTCCACAGAGGCAACCAATATGTGCCCCTTTCACGGAGACTGGGGGCTACCGGCACCAGCGTGGCAGACGCCATCAGCGTGGACTCCTCCAGTGACGAGGGAGAGGGTGCTGTTGAACAGGTCAGACAACATACCATGACAGACTGTTCAATGTTTTGATCAGGTTTCAAGTTGTATTGGGAAAGGTAGTTTTTGTCATGATAACCAGCTTTTGCCGGTAAAAATCGGTAAAAACGATAAAACTGGTAAAAATAGGCCAAAAAATGGTACCATGTTTACACTTGCTGGAACATATACAGCTCCAATTTCTATTTATTATTCACCTCACGTTGCACGTCATGATACGTGACACTACCAGACACACAAAGAGGATGTCATATGTAGCTTAAAATTATTTGGAAAGATATTTGCAGGGTGCTTACCATTATAAACCGGTGAAATAGTTTTGGACATGTCGGTTTTTACCAGTGGTAAAAACCAGTAAAAACAGATTTTATTATAAAACCTACCAACCCTGGTTTTCATGATGCAATACTGTATGCACAAGTAGTAATGCTGACCAGTCAGTGCCTGTGGCACTGGTTTCACAAAGCCATGCTCTGCCTTTAAGCACATCCTTCGATCCGGTAGTATTCCCCCAGGCGACACAGTTTGGCCCTGTGTTACCGGAATAGTTATCTGCACACCGGACTCAATAAATGAGGTGGATGTACGATATAAATCACGTTCTCAGAACTGGAACCTTCGAACCTTGTTCAAGCGACTGCTAAGCATTGGTGAGGGCCAATCGTAGATTGCATCTGCAGTGAAAACACTGCCAAAAGCCCAGGCAAGTCATCTGGTCTGGAATTACTCACTGGAATGTTCTTCCCAGCAAGTAATTATTTTTTGTGGTGCAGTTGTGTATCAGTATTGATACTATGCTATTTATTGCACAATGAGGACAGTATCGAGTTGAAATAATCAATGTAGCCTATTACACTCCCAGTGAAGAAGCTGGGATCCAAGCTCCATCTCTCTAGGTCTGCCATTGGCATCGGTAGTTCAAGATGTAGACTCCCGAGGTCCGTAACAGCATTAAAGGCTAGTCATAAATATGGCGGTTGCAAAGAGCATTGACAATGCAATACCATACTGTTTCGTGTAGGCTAATTTGAAGTTGCAAAAGTGCACGTGTGAGATGCTCTGTCACTTCCGTCCTGCGCACAGCATGGTGCCTTGCTCCTCGCCACTCTAGTCACCTGTTCATCTTTTCACAGACGCAAGTGAACCACAGGAAGAATGGCGAACGCATGTTCTCCACCCGACAGACGTCATCGAAGCGCTCCCCGCCATCCCAATCCCGATCATCACCGCCACCCCTATCCCCAGCATCACCGCCACATCCAGGATCTCCGCTATCCCTGTCATCAGCGCCGTCCCCACGATCCTCTCCATCGCACGCACCACGCTTCGGCCATTCCGTCTCACCGATGTCTTCCTCTTCCTCGCCCCTACCCTCTCCTGCGCCGTCTCCTCGTCGCTCTCCCTCGCCGTCTCCTCGTCGCTCTCCTGCGCCGCCGGCGCCGCCACAGTCATCGGCTCCCGTCGGGGCCGGGGCCGGGGTCGGTGTGGTCGGGCCTCGGGCAGCGCGCGGCACGGGCGTGGCTGCGGCCGCCGCCGAGGCGAAGAGACAGCGCCAGCTGGACCGGGAGGAGGCGAAGCGGCGCAAGGAGCTGGACAGGCGGCTGAAGCAGGCCGAGGCGGCCGCGAAGCGCACCATTCGGCCCGAGAACTGCCAGAAGGTGAGGTGGGAGTGCGAAAGACGGCAATGGAAGTTGGCCAGGGTAGAGTCAGGCACTGGGAGGTGGCTAGGGTAGAGTCAGGGACAGGAAGATGGCCAGGGTAGAGTCGGGCACTGGGAGGTGGCCAGGGTAGAGTCAGGCACTGGGAGGTGGCCAGGGTAGAGTCAGGCACTGGGAGGTGGCCAGGGTAGAGTCGGGCACTGGGAGATGGCCAGGGTAGAGTCAGGCACTGGGAAGTGGCCAGGGTAGAGTTTGACACTGGGAGGTGGTCAGGGTAGAGTTTGACACTGGGAGGTGGCCAGGATGGAGTCAGGCACTGGGAGGTGGTCAGGGTAAAGTCAGCTTCACCACGGCGGTACTGACCGCTGTCGTTATTTGGTGGACAGAGGCTGCTGCCGGCAATGCTTTCCAAAAGTGGCAGATTCGTTCAGCAACATTCGCATAAATCAACACATCTCTCTAAACCTAGACACATCAGGAACCGTGTGTGGGGCAGCATTGACCACCTCCACCCAACCCTTGGAGGACGGCAGTTAATCGACAAGGTTGTCGGTGACCCATGGCTTAAGTGGATCCCTCCATGAATCAGTCAGCAGATTAGTGAAAGAACCGATTAGTTTACTCATATGCGTACGCTTGTGTGTGCATGTCAAGGTGTGGGTAGAAGGCGTGCTCAGCTTGAGAAATAGGCAAGTGAAGTAAATATTGAGCTGCGGCTGGGTAGTCGGGGTGAAGTGGATGCGCTGCGCGGGTGCTACACAAAGCGCTTCCATCTGATAATTGGGGGACGAGTAGTCTAGGGGTAAGTTGCCCGTCTCGCAATCGAAAGATTGTGGGTTTGAGTCTCACCTGTCGCTTCTCTTCGCCCGCGACCAATCGGCGTGAGAGATTGGCGACGCTACATGACTCAGCGTTCGACGTGTCGTAAAAACCAATAACCATCTGATAATTGTTGGACGTCATTCTAAAGTTGTTCAGCCAACAACTCCTCCAAGAAAGTTGTTGGTTCTTCTCAGAGCTGGCAACTTTCGGACAAAAGTGTGACGGCGTAACCGGCCACAACGACACTTGGCTGAATGTGAGCTGGTGGTTCGGCGATTGGTTCGACGCTGCGGCTGCAACACGTGCGACATCCGCAACGTATGTAGCATACGCAACACCTGCAACACGTCGACACCTGCGACATCCGCAACATCTTCATCACCTGCAACACTTGCGACATCCGCAACATCGTCATCACCTTCAACACCTGCAACACGTGCGGCACCTGCGACATCCGCAACATCTTCATCACCTGCAACACGTCGACACCTGCGACATCCGCAACATCTTCATCACCTGCAACACTTACGACATCCGCAACATCTGCATCACCTGCAACACCTGCAACACGTGCGGCACCTGCGACATCCGCAACATCGTCATCACCTGCAACACCTGCAACACGTGCGGCACCTGCGACATCTGCAGCATCATCAACATCTTCATCACCTGCAACACGTGCGATACCTGCGACATCCGCAACATATGTAACACTTGTAGCATCAGTGATGAATTAGTCGTGAAATAGGGTGGAATATGCCACTTTCTGAGCACTGAAGAGACATCCTTTCCCAGGAAGTATCGACATCGTGCTTGCTGGTGTGTGCTTATGAGGTCTCCATAACTCGTTTCTGAGTGTTTCGTATATAAATATCATGATTATGCTCACCATTACGGATTGTGATGCACAAACATCTCGTAGCACAATTCCAGATACGGAGATTATCTATGATGTGGTCTGTTAAGCAATGCCATCTGCTGATACCATGGTATTGCAATCGTTATTGATGGTATAGGTATCCCTATGGGAGGTGTCCCACAAATTAAACAAAAGGCATGCACGTATGAAGCATGCAGCATACATGCTTGCAGTTGCATAAAGCAACTTATAAGCATGCACTTATGAGTGCTATTGGCTCAAAATTGAGTTTCAAGAACTGCAACGATATCTTATTGGCATGGCTTTCATGACAAAATTTCGACATTGTACTTTACTCGTTTGGACATCTCACACCAAGCGAAAAACCATAGCTTGAACACTGTAACACTGCCCACGACTACCGTTTGTTGTTCGTTATGGGCGCTCCATAACCAACGCAGTTGATGCGCCAAAAACTCAAAAAACTAACTAACTGACTACCGTCTGGTGTGCAGAGTCTGCACGCGCTGGTGGACCCCCGTCTGCTGGAGCTGGACGGCGGCGGTCACGTGCTGGCCGCCCTGCAGGCCACTGACGTCACCGTGCACGTGACTGGCCAGCCGCAGCCGTGCACGGTCAGCTGGCAGCGTGACGTCACCGGCCACCGCGAGGCGGACGGGCAGGTGGGTGGCGCGACCTGCCGCGTGCCGGCGGTGCTCCCGCGGCATACTCTGCCGCACGGGGCGGGGTTGGCCGAGTGGTTTAGGTGTTGGGCTCTGGATGCCGAGGTCCCGGGTTCGACGCTCGCACCGGTCGGGATGTTTCACAATCCCGCGGTACGCTGGTGAAACAGTGTGGGCGGCGCCGTCAGCCGTTATCGTGTATGATGTACGTCGTAAACCGCCGATGTGATCATGATCTGTGACGTAGCGTTGTTCGTCTCACCGCATCGGCCGCACATTTTGAGATCAACTTACTGAGCTGGGACACACCCACTTCCATCTCACCCTGGTCGCCAAATTGTGGTGTATCCACCACCGCTCCGTGCTTGTCAGCACCAGCTCAACTTATTTACTCAGACCACAACGATTTTCTAACTTCGATTTGCGCTCAGGAGTGCCACGGCACACAATCGCCACGCGCGCCACGAGTCCGTTGAAAGGGCGGAAACGCCCCTACCGACAACCGATATCGACTCGCCCGGTGCTACGAATCTCGCCGCGGCCAATGCGGCGAGACGAATAACGCTGCGTCGCAAATCATGATTACATCAACCACCCAATAAGTAAATAAGCGCTGGTGCCGCACGGTACTGGCTGTACCCGCAGGGTGTTACGCATGGATGGGCTGGAGGGGAATGATCTTGGACTGGACGGTGTTCAACTGGTACTGGATCAACTCACACTAGCCGTTTTAGCGACAGTGAACACAATCACACACTTCACTTGTAGTGGATTGGACTATGCGATTATGCTTAAAGCATATATACTGTTACCTAACTAGCGTTGCGATTTAATTAGCATATTGTGTGTGTGACGGGTGATTTTGTTGTTTTTCACAATGGTCTCATTTTGTTTCAGATCGTTACCGCCACTGCGCGTGAAACGGAGAACCAGTTGGTGGTTGTGTACGCCGCTGCAGATGTAGCTTCCCTAATTCAGCACCAGCTGGCAGGAGAATCGCCCGGTCTCGTGGGCGCCATGCGCGAGCTGGGCTTGAAAACCGGCAAGAAAGTGACGGTGCTGTGCTGGGGCCTTGATCAGTTCTGCCGGTTAGTCACCAGGCATTTCAGCAGTTGGGCGTTCTGAAATAGGACGTCATTTCGGAGTATTTTGCGATAAAGTGTCCACGTTCCCATGCGCCGGCAGCTGACGATAGACCTCTCACCGCAGCCGGCTGCCGATGTCCGTCCCCGTAGCTCGATGGCGTCGCATGGTGGACCCCGCACCACAGCCGGCGGTCGATGTCAGTCCCCGTAGCTCTGTGGTGTCGCACGGTGGACCCCGTACCGCAGCGGTGGCCGGCGTCAGTCCCTGTAGCTGGGTGGTACCGCGGCTGGTTATTGTTATTGTTCAAGGAACCTGGGCTCCGTCAAGATGATAGATGATGATGGGGCCGCGGCAGGGTGGGGTGACGGTAGGGTATGGTGACGGTGGGCCCGCAATAGGGTAGGATGACGGTGGGGCCGTAGTAGAGTAGGGTGGCGGTGGGGTCACGGTAGGGTAGGATGACGGTGGGACCACGGCAGGGTAAGATGACGGTGGGACCGCGGTAGGGTAGGATGGCGGTGGGACCGCGGTAGGGTAGCGGTGGGGTTGCGGTAGGGTAGGATGACGGTGGGACCGCGGTAGGGCAGGATGGCGGTGGGGTCGCGGTAGGATAGGATGACGGTGGGGTTGCGGTAGGGTAGGATGACTGTGGGGCCGCGGTAAGGTAGAATAGCGGTAGGGCCGAGGTAGAGTAAGATCACGGTGGGCCCTGCAAACAACCTTTTGGCAATCTGCTCATAGAGACGTGTCCCGATAGTGCTCTTGCTTCGTTTTGTTTTCCCTGCCATGCAACGTCTTGGAGTCGGGCGTTTGCATGCACCCCTTCCCTAACCGCAACCTCCCTCGACATCGCTTGTAACTTTTGCTCTAAGTCGTTCGGCGCGGTTTGAAGCGCATCAGCTCGACCTTGGTTCCAGAACAAAGACGATGGCGGGAAGCTATCATCAGGCGGAAGCCGGCAAAACTGGCGGGAACAAGCGGCGAAAGGGCGCGCCAAAACTGGACCGGTTTGAAATGGAGTCGGTGCTTGTAGATGCAATGTTTGAAACCGAGCACAACGTGAGATTCGTCAGCACGCCGGAAGAGGCCGGACAGTTCCTCGTGCAGATGTGCAAAGCCATCGCGGAAACACCTTTCAAGTAAGCTGGCGGAAATGCCTTTGTTGTTGTGTGGTGCATTGTGAAGCCTGCACGACGAAGTGTATGTCTTGTGTTTTCCATCTCAAACCGCATTCATGCTGTTGGAGACCGCATTTCCATCTTCCAACCGATCCGCCATATGGTTTGTAAGCGAGGAAGACCCCAAGAGTCGATTGCTTCCTGAAAAAAAATGTCGCCAATTAGATGAGTGTTACGTACATCTTGCAAATATGGCGGTGATGCAAACTCAAGATCGTACCGAATTGAATGTTGACATACCGGATGTGGGAGCCGAAGGCTTTGACGTGCCGTATGTTGTGATCACCGAGGGTTGTGACGTGCCCAGTGTTGTAGCCATCGAAAATTGTCACGTGCCAACATTTCCAACCACCGAAGGTTATGGTGTGCGTAATGTAATGGCAGATTGTGATAACCTGTTTTTTTAACATTGAAGACCATGGCCACAAGCGTAGCTTCGCAGACAATGTTTGTTCTTTTAATCGGATGGCCAGTGTCATTTTAGATCCCACGTGCCTCTTGTTGATTATCCGAAGCTGCCACGTGTCTCGTATTTATTATTCCGAAACTGCCACGTGCCTGATTACCAGACACTGTTACGTGCAGACGGCAGCGGGACGAGCAGCACTTCTCGTGGTTCGCCGACGCCGAGGCGGCGCACCCGGTCAAGGTGGACCGGCAGCTGCGCGGCCTGCGCCGGCTGTGGTGTCAGCAGCTGCGGCAGCTGCCGGGCGGCTCTCTGGAGTCGGCGCAGGCCATCTCGGCCGCCTACCCCAGCCCGCAGGCGCTGGTCCAGGTACTGGGGTTTGGCTGGGATGGCTTGGATAGATTGGGTTGGGATGGATTGGATATATTTGGTGTAAAGCCGCGCCGGTGTGACCGGTGTTGTCAAATTTATTTTGAGTTGAGTGGCGGATGTAGGAAAACGATGCGAGTGATGAGGAAAATATAGAAATATGGAGGTGCTTAGAGAAACGTTTCTGGGCAAATAAAATGTATCATAAGTAGAGCTATGTAAATTATTTACCGCTCCGGCGAGGAACATTTCATTTCATGAATATTATACGATGACATATCCTTGATGATTAGAAAATACAGTCAAAAGTTACTTTGCTCTTGGTGTATATTCAGGTACAACCCTTTGCCAAACCAACAAAAAAAACTCGTGTCGTTCGACGAAGGTTTGTACCCGAATATACACCAAGAACAAAGTCACTTTTGACTGTATTATCTACTCATCGATGAAAGGTCATCGTATAATATTTACGAGTACGTATTCCTCTTCCGGGAATACGTCCATATGAAAACTACCGATCAGGCGTTGAACATGCCGCAAGCCGTTCTCTGCGAGAGCCTTTGGTACAACCGTCATATTAAAAGGGACTATACGCCGGTCTTTTCTGTTAATCTGTATTTAAAAGGAATCATATACGTGGGTGATCTGGTGCGAAATGGTGCATTTATTGACTATGCTGCGTTGAAACAAAATTTACTGGGGGTCCAAATCTCTCAGTTTGAATATCGATGCCTGCTGCACGCAATTCCGCAAAACTGGAAAAGGCTAGTGCGACAGAGTAAGCAATTCGATTTTACGCCACAAATAAGGGAAGTGGATATTGGTCTCAGAATGCCTGACGGTAACATAGTTGCTCTCGAGAAGATCACAACCAAGCACTTTTATAGGATCTAGTTTCCAAAGGCCGTGAAGCATCGTTGCCAGACCAAATGGGCTGAGGACAATAGGTCCAGATTTATAATCTTCCTTATAAGTACTGTGTGTCGACTAAACTTCAGACGCTGCAGTACCGAATATTGAACAGATACATACCTACACAAAAGTTTTTTGTATTATAAAAAATAGTTAATTCACCGCAATGTAAGTTCTGTCCCGAACAAGACAGCATAAGTCCCTTTTTCTGAGATGTCGGTCAGTAGGGCCATTTTGGCGGCAGTTGATAGCCAGGCTGGGTAGATTGAGCAGAAACCGACTGAGATATTGCCCGGAGGACTTACTGTTTGGATGTTTAGATGCTCCTGAGTTTGTCAACTATGTCGTACTTCTTGCAAAGCAATATGTTTTGAATAAGAAGCTGAATGGGATCGGAGATCTGACGTTTGTAGAGTTTAAATCGAGGCTTTTCAACCAATATAAAGTTGATGAATGCATTGCAACTAAGGCGAGAAAGCTGGATCAGTTCCACCGCACATGGGGCAGTCTGATGCGGTTATTGTGATGCGGGGTCTTCACAGGATCACCTCCGGCGATCCTGGTGTGTCAAAGCAACCTGGGTATCAGCTGTCAATATCAATTGGAAGGGCGCTAGGATGAGTCGGTTTCATCTGGGCTGGATTTAGTAGGGCCTGGATCTACTGGTACATTTGAGATTAATGGTCTTGTAATAGATGCGATAATAATGGAGATATGATGGAACGTGGACTGAATGAGATGAGTAGTGAATTCTTTATAAAAAAAAGAATATTGACGAAATTAGGCTATTCAATTTGGTTCAAGGATGGAACTATGTTTGTGTGAATAAATAGGCCAGTATTTTGGACACAATATCTACAGCTAAAAAACTGGATTTGTCCTGCATAATCGTACCCTCTAGCATGTACACAATTCACGAGTAGCTGGTTCAGGATGTGGAAAATGCATTGGAAGCGATGTCAGAAATAGTTGTGCTTTGTGTCAATTTGCATCTAACTGCATGGATTTGAGAACCATGAGTGTGACTGTCATACCAACTTTATCATGTTGTTATCGGTGTTACGATCAAAAGAACCGGTTGCAAAGTGCCTCCTGTAGTGACGGAAGTATTTATTATGGGTGAAAGCATCTTGCGGGCCAGATTCGAGCGTTATTTGAGGCGTGCGCGCAGGACCCAACCCCATCCGACCCGACCTAATTACCCGACCCGACCAGAGCCGATTCGAGCCGGCTGCAACGTTCGAAGTTATAATAACTGGGTGCTATTCTTTTTCAAGTCCAGTTTCTTCTGAAACGCACCTGCCCTGATAATATGGATTTGTTTACCTGCTTTTTTCTCATTGTTTTCTTCTCAAGTATTCAATCTTTGTTTTAAAAAGGCACTCAAGTCTATTGGCACTCAAGTCCTTTGCATCTGCACCTCATTTTTGCGCCGCTGGACAAATATCAGGGAAACGCTCCCCTGGCTCGATTATCACTCTCTTAAGAGCTCAACACCTGCCGTTGCTATGGCACTCGTCATGGAGAGTTAGCCCAGAATCACAGCAAAACTGAACTCAGAATTAGAGCTTTGCACTTTATTATTTGTTTATTTATTATTCCTTGTATGTATGTTCATGTATGTTTTGTATGTTTCCTTTTCTTTGTTTCCCTCACTCTTACAGCGCCGTTAATGACACCTAATGCTGGTATTGTGACAGTCAGATGTCAGTCTGATCTAGTGGGAGGACAAAGGGTCATCCAGGATTTCCATGTTCGTTGTCAGAAAATTCGGAGTGCACGCTCGATCATCAACAAGTGTTTCATTGCCGTTTTTTTAAATCTGAGATTTGAAGAGAAATTAGTAAATAAAATTCCGGGAAAATGGTGCGTTTTTATTCAAAATTGTCCAATCGTACTGAAGTCATATCTGCCTGAATCTTCTCTTTCCATTCATCCTCACCCATCCTCTCCGTAGAAACAGCGTTCTGGAACCACCGGTGTTTGATTACCACCGTCTTTGAACCACCGGCTCATGACTGATTGGTCTTTTCTAGGCTTACGACGCGTGCAGCTCGGAAAACGAATGCAAGGCTCTGGTGGCCGACTTACCGATCCGACGCACCTTCGGTCCTCTCGTTACTTCGCGTCGGATCGGCCCAGAAATGAGCCGGAAACTCTACCTCATCATGTCGACCACAGATGGCAGCACTGCAATCTAGCAAGCTGATTGCGCAATATGTCGGTAGATGGCTTCAGTGACGTCGAACGTGCATTGCGCATAACTTGATTTTGCATGGCTGGAGACCTGTCAATCTGAGTCATTCGTGAACGGGTGATGACGCTTGTTTTGTAAACGTATATGATGTGGAAGTGCAGCACACATGCAAGTCGTGAGAATACACTGCTCTTTCTTTCGTCTTCTACTGCTGTCAAGTACGTCTTGGCTGATTGCCAGTGGCGCAATCAGGATTTTCCTAAGTAAAAAAATAGCAAAACGGAGAAAGATTCTGGCGCGAGAACCGCGCCGAAAATTTGGGGTATTGCGTGGTGAAAATGTACAAATTTCTTGTTTAATCTAGTGCATTTTTGGGTGATGAGGGGGCGAGTTCCCGGCTCCCGCTGGCTGCGCCTCTGCTGATCGCCATGACATCCGGTCGTCTGAGGCCGAATCGGTACATGTGTTCCCTAATTAGGTTATATTTGTTCTGAGATAACTGAGAATCGAAAAGTGCTGAGAGTATGTATAGGTCTTATATCAGAAATGGAAGATGTTGGCTGGCCAGTAGGTATGGGAGTGTTAACCAACTAATATAAATCGAAACGATCTGTTGCGCAGCTGTGAGCCTTTTTTGAACGTTTCGTTTTGCCGTGAGCATCCAAAAGGGTAAATGACGTCATGGGTTAGTAATTTGTGGGCCACTACAGCATAACAATTTATGCATCCTTGTGCGTGTCAGCTGTGTTTCCGTAGACGTGGTGGGGGTTTGGTATGTCCGGAGTGTTGTTTACCAATACTAGTATGGTAGCTACTCAAGATTGGTAGATTGTCAAGAATTTGCAATCATTTGAAGCACAACAAAATTTCAGGTAGGCAGGTACTTCGTTCAGCTGAATGGAAAGGTTACCTCCAAGGTGCTGCGTCGGAGTAATAGGTATCTACCTTAGCCGAATATGTACGCTTGACGTTCACTACCGGTGAGAGTGGGAATTAAAGTGTTCCTTCAAATATTTTATCTCTGAAAGCATTTTGCACTCCAGTTTTTAGCTAGGTATGATCACTTCTACAAATCTGTAGAAGAAACAAACATCACTGGAACAAACATAAAATAACACCTACAAAATGAACAGTTCAGGTTATTCCAGTGACTGTTCCCACTCTAATTGCATGCTTTTCCACCCACAAGCAGCAACCCACATATAACTTCACCACTAGGGCCAACTAGGCCAACTTCTGATTTTGAGGACCATGTTCATCAGGGCTTGGATGCTATATCAACATGTAATTGTTTTTACATTATGGCCTTGATGCATGAAAGCACAAAATTAAACACTGTTTTGCAGACCTCTTCAGATATCAGCCTGGAGTGTGGCATCAGATGGAATGAGGTGCACCAGCTGGGGGAAATCTACACTATCATATCTCACAGTCAAAACACCTGCACCAGTGGCTGAGGGGGGGGGGGCAGGATGCATGTGCCCCTATAGTCATGCAGTGCATACCCTCACCCCCACCAGGATGACTAGGATGAGTACTCCCACCAGGATGAGCGCTTCCACTCTCCTTGAATTTACCAGCCAAAGAAGTCCATCCAGCATGCTTTGTCACACCCAATTTAATTTTGATGGCAAAGGCATCCCTCCAGAATTCTTGAGTGATGCCCATTCACAAATGTTTGGCAGAAAGCATGCCAAGGGGACCACTCAATTATATCCCCTTGAAATGTTCTCAATGACCTTTTTTGCTGGGTTCCTCAACCCCATGTATGCATTGCTGGTGTCATCCCCTGTTGGCCACACCACACCCAGCTCTATTGCACCAGTCACACCAACCACCACACCACACCCAGACCTGTTGCACCAGTTACACCAACCACCACACCACACCCCCCAGACCTGTTATGGGCACAAAATACCAACCAGTCCCCCTAAACACAAACCACCACACACCCAGACCGTCACCAGTTACACCAACCACCACACCACACCCAGACCTGTTGCATCAGTCACACCAACCACCACACCAGCCACTCCATTGTCTGCCTGCTCAGCATCAACAAGATCTCATTGAATGTGTCATGCTTTGCTGTCTGGTCAAAGTGTATGGGTGGAGCAAAGGTTGGCAAGCCCAAGTTCCAGGTGGCTGGTGAATCATAGTGACCATAATCAAATCCTCTGCATCTTCAGGATCCATATCTCCCCCATAATGCACAGCACTGAACAGTCATGTCAGGCCCAGATTCTAGACATAGCCATATGGATGGTGCCTCTGCCAAATTCAACTTGGCTCTGAAGACTGTTATGTAGAAGTTTGCACCTTTCTCAGTCTGGCAGATTGTTCAGGATTTGGTATGAACCGTCCATCACTTAGCCATGTGCTCAACATGCATTCAGTTTTCGAAATATGTATATCACAGCAACAATGTTTTACATCGATTGGCTCACAGATATATTTCCAAACAGATAATAAAAAACACTAGCGCAGCCCATTCCGGCCACTGTTATCCGGCGCCTCCGTGGAACGTTGTGGGAAGTTGCATCGGCTGGTCGGCCGAGCAGCTCGTCGACCTGACCCGCGTGCCCGCCGGCGCCGGGGTCAGGTCGAGCGCCGGGCCCATCGACGCCACGACGAGCGTCAGCATCTGCGGCTACGTTGGTGGTGGGCGTGATCAGTGCTGGCTTTTGTCACCGGACTTGTACCTGGACTGAGCATAATCACGATGACGTTGAATACTGTGCCAAAAGGAAACACATGAATGTAAATCGCTTCTTGCTCATATTAAGTCGGGAAAGTCAAAACAATCGAAAAGACACACCTGTATTTTGGTTCTGGGTCTTCCTCACAGTGCACAGTGTTAACAGAAGCACAGTAATACACTGCAACAATATTACTTTGATGACCAAGGCTGGATATTTCATCAATCCAGGAATTCCTGGGTCCAACAAAAATTGTCTGATTTGGAATGAATGAGTGACAATGAAATTGTCTGCTAAATTGCCTGGAAAATGAAAAATTAACATTGTTAGGATACCTAACCAAGTGGAAGCGTTCGGAACTCCCTCGACTCACCCAGGGTCTCCAGCCATGGCAATAACAGAGACAGACCCATAGAGCCCGTCTCCCTACTGCAAGGTTATGGTAGGTTGAAAGAGTATTCCTGTAAGCCTTCCAATTCATTTGAGCAGCATTGCCTGTCATCTCAACACACTATTATGTTGAGGTGCTTCGCCGGTGACCGATATTGACACGAAAATCAACACGAGCATATTCATGTATATTAACACCAATAATTTACAATCAATATGTCCTCTCCTTTTGAAAATATGTGCATATGTGTTGGTGTTCATGTGTATCAGCAGTTCAGATCTCATGAATGACTCGGGTGCTGTGGAATTTTGCAGCTAACCAGGGGAATGAGCTGGTTCGACACTGCCGGTTTTGCCAGTCTGGCCAAGTCTGCCCTCAAGGAAGCTCAGAAGACTCTTGACAAGGCATTGGACTTAGAATCGGACGAGAAACAGCCGGAAAATGAAGCAAAAGGTGGGTGTGTTTTGAGCTGCCGGCCGCATGCTGGGAGATCGAGTGCTCATTTTTCAATTTGTGGAGTGGTCGCTGCCAATCAAACAACCATGGACTTTCCTATCTGTGGGTATCAAATACTGTATGTAGTGTGATGATTGAGACCACCTTGGATGTTGAATATGCATGCGAACTCCGTGAAGAAATTATGTATAAGGGAGGCTGTTATTGTTCACGTATTACCACCAAAGCAATGTTTGTGAGCGTCGTTGTGGCGACTGGCAGTACACATATACCACCAATCAGCTTTGGCCATATCATATCCATATAAATTTCAGCATTATACCATATAAATTTAAGCTTTGGCATTTGGCGGTTGTTGCTGTGGCCGCGTCGTGATCCAACTTCAGTGCGGCGGATATCACCATTATGGCGACTACCCAGTCGCTGTACGACCAACGCAGTCGAAGCGTCCCTGAGCCCGAATAGTCCACCAACCACTGTGACAACTGGCCGTCTGTGACGGTGAACAGTTGCGGCGCCGCGTTTGTCCCGGCGCCGCTGACCACTGCGCCCCGCGTGCGCCGCGTTCGCAGACAACTCGGAGAGCTTCTTCTCGGCGTTCGGCCTCGGCCAGCCGGCGGCCCGGCGGCGGTGACGTCACGGCGGAGCGGTCTGCGGGCGCGCTGTGGTCGCCGTTCCGGCCCACCACGCTGAAGGCCGACACGCCAGGTAGGGATGCTGGCGCAGGGGCGGGCTCCTGCCATACGGACGGGCTCTGGTCGCCGTTCCGGCCCTCCACGCTGAGGGCCGACACGCCAGGTAGGGACGCTGGCGCAGGGGCGGGCTCCTGCCATACGGACGGGCTCTGGTCGCCGTTCCGGCCCTCCACGCTGAAGGCCGACACGCCAGGTAGGGATGCTGGCGCAGGGGCGGGCTCCTGCCATACGGACGGGCTCTGGTCGCCGTTCAGGCCCACCACGCTGAAGGCCGACACGCCAGGTAGGGACGCTGGCGCAGGGGCGCGCTCCTGCCATACGGACGGGCTGTGGTCGCCGTTCCGGCCCACCACGCTGAAGGCCGAGACGCCAGGTAGGGACGCTGTCTTACGGGCGGGCTCCTGCAGTATGGGTGGGCTCTGATCGCCGTTCAGGCTCACCACTCTGAAGGCCGAGACGCCAGGTCCATATTCTATAGTTTTCATTCATGTAGTAATATGCCTCATAACTGAGGAAGAAGACTGGGACTGCATCTTGCATACTTTGACTTATAGTGCAAACTGTATCATTTATACGTAGACACCAATATTTGGTAATATGAACTAAAAAAAGAAACACATGTATGTACATCAGATGTTTTGTGTACAAAGTGACTTTGTTTAGCCTGAAAATTATGCTCTCTGTCCAATAACTCATATAAATATATCTCTGATTGTGATTCATATGATTAGTGACCCAAAGTTCGTATTTCCACTTTCTTGTGTCTCGGGCAAAATAATGGGGAAGTACGCGAATACCAGAGGTGGTATGGGCGCCAAATGACCATGTAGTCGGCGCGCCCTTAAGCCCAAATAATCAATACATCAACCAGAGGTGGTCTTGAGCACAACGATAATGACGGTGATCACGATGATTGCGAAGATACCGGAGCGGTAACGATGACGGCACTGACGATGACGGGTAGGCACGACAGTGACGATGGCGATGATGAGGACTATGTTAATGATAATGATGATCATAATGATGATTTAGATGATCGTAATGATGATTTCGATGATCATAATGATGATTATGATGATCATAATTATCATAATGCAGATTATGATGATTATGATGATCATATGCTGATTATGATGATCATAGTGATGATGATTATGATGAACATAATGATGTCGGTGGTGGTGATGATGGCGATGGCAATGATCATAATCATGGTGGCGATTATGATGACTATGATGATCATCACCATGATGGATGATGGCAATGGCGACAACGGTGACGATAGCGATGGGCGACGCTGTGAAGCCGGTTGGTGATGACGTGCGTGGATGCCGCCAATACCGTGTGCTTGTGCTCCGCAGAGGAGGATGCGGTGGTGGCCGGCCAGCCGACCTCCTCAGCCCGGCCGGCCTCGGCTGGCGTCGTCTCTTCAACGTCCAACGGCGGCTGGGCTCTCGGTATGTGGCGGCCGTCGGTCGGCGCCCGGCCGTCGGCCAGGCCGCGCGTCGGTCTGTTGGCAGAGCCGCACTTTCGGGTCTGACTCGTGAAGTCGGAGTGGTTATTTGTACCCTGCTTAACATGACAGGGTTCTCTTCAGGCTGTATTTCTCCTGCAAAAAAGCCGATCGTGCACAACTGGTGTACACTGTTGCTTTCTGTCGTACTGCTGACAGGCTTAGCATGAAATTGTTTTTTTTTTCGTCGGGAAAATAATTTCGCACGTATTATATGTGTGCTAGTATTCTTATTATTATTCATAGCAGTATTATTATGCTAAGTAGTATGCTAAGTATTATTAAGTAGTAGTATTATGGTTATTATTATTAGTACTATTCTTAGTAGTAGTGTTGGCGATTTTAGTATTATTTTCTGTTGCTATTATAGTTGTTATTTTTGTGATAATTAACAGTATGGTCATATTATTATTATGCTGGCATTTTAGTCTCATACACATATCAATTGTTATTGCTATCATATTTTTATCGGAAGTGCTTCACCCTGGGGTAATTAAGGATCTCGAGATCACCTGATTCTCCCACCCAGTCCATTGACACTGGGTTGTAGAACTGTGGCGATACATGGGTTCGGCGTCTGTGTGGGTGGCCCGTTTTGACTGTATTGTGGCCTGGTTTTGGGGCGTCTGATCCCACATTGTGCCATCATAGCCTCCCAGTTAATGCAGTTGGGCTGTATTGTAGCCTGGTTTTGGGGCATTTTTTCCCGCGTTGTGCTATCATAGCCTCGCAGTCAACGCAGTTGGGCTGTATTGTAGCCTGGTTTTGGAGCGTTTGTTCTTGCGTTGTGCCATCTAGTGAATTCAGCTGGTTGAGCGTGTCCCAGACTGCGTACTCTGGAAGCTGGGAGTGCTGTCACAATAGTTGCATGTAGTCACGCAGGCTCAGCTAAGAAGGCTTCTTAGCGTAGCCAACGTACGCCACCTGGCCATCCTCGGTCGTAGAGCACACACCACACGTCCGTACAGCTGTGACACCCGCCGTGGCTGAGAGCGCCCTCCCGCCGGCAGACTCGGCGTCGGCCGGCTGGGCGGCCGACTCGGCCGACAGGCTGGCCGGCCTCGGTGCGGACCGGCCGGCCCCGGCCCCGGACGTGGCGGCGCTGCTGGCCGAGTCGCCGTCCGTGGACGGCTTCAGTCGCAGCGTGCTGGTGGTGGCGACCGCCGACTGGGGCGCCCGCTCCCCCGACAGTGTCCAGGTGAGCGGTCAGGGCTCCGACAGTGTCCAGGTGGGCGGCCGGGACCTCCGACAGTGTCCAGGTGGGCGCCCGCTCCCCCGACAGTGTCCAGGTGAGCGGCCGGGACCTCCGACAGTGTCCAGGTGAGCGGTCAGGGCTCCGACAGTGTCCAGGTGGGCGCCCGCTCCCCCGACAGTGTCCAGGTGAGCGGTCAGGGCTCCGACAGTGTCCAGGTGGGCGCCCGCTCCCCCGACAGTGTCCAGGTGAGCGGTCAGGGCTCCGACAGTGTCCAGGTGGGCGGCCGGGACCCCGACAGTGTCCAGGTGAGCGCCCGCTCCCCCGACAGTGTCCAGGTGAGCGGCCGGGGCCCCGACAGTGTCCAGGTGGGCGCCCGCTCCCCCGACAGTGTCCAGGTGAGCGCCCGCTCCCCCGACAGTGTCCAGGTGAGCGCCCGCTCCCCCGACAGTGTCCAGGTGAGCGGCCGGGGCCCCGACAGTGTCCAGGTGGGCGCCCGCTCCCCCGACAGTGTCCAGGTGAGCGGTCAGGGCTCCGACAGTGTCCAGGTGAGCGGCCGGAACCCCGACAGTGTCCAGGTGAGCGCCCGCTCCCCCGACAGTGTCCAGGTGAGCGGTCAGGGCTCCGACAGTGTCCAGGTGGGCGGCCGGGCCCCCGACAGTGTCCAGGTGAGCGGCCGGGACCTCCGACAGTGTCCAGGTGAGCGGTCAGGGCTCCGACAGTGTCCAGGTGGGCGGCCGGGACCCCGACAGTGTCCAGGTGAGCGGCCGCTCCCCCGACAGTGTCCAGGTGAGCGGCCGGAACCCCGACAGTGTCCAGGTGAGCGGTCAGGGCTCTGACAGTGTCCAGGTGGGCGGCCGGGACCTCCGACAGTGTCCAGGTGAGCGGTCAGGGCTCTGACAGTGTCCAGGTGAGCGGCCGGGACCTCCGACAGTGTCCAGGTGAGCGGTCAGGGCTCCGACAGTGTCCAGGTGGGCGCCCGCTCCCCCGACAGTGTCCAGGTGAGCGGTCAGGGCTCCGACAGTGTCCAGGTGAGCGGTCAGGGCTCCGACAGTGTCTAGGTGAGCGGCCGGGACCTCCGACAGTGTCCAGGTGAGCGGCCGGAACCCCGACAGTGTCCAGGTGAGCGGCCGGAACCCCGACAGTGTCTAGGTGAGCGGCCGGGACCTCCGACAGTGTCCAGGTGAGCGGCCGGGGCCCCGACAGTGTCTAGGTGAGCGGCCGGGGCCCCGACAGTGTCCAGGTGAGCGGCCGGAACCCCGACAGTGTCCAGGTGAGCGGCCGGAACCCCGACAGTGTCTAGGTGAGCGGCCGGGACCTCCGACAGTGTCCAGGTGAGCGGCCGGGGCCCCGACAGTGTCTAGGTGAGCGGCCGGGGCCCCGACAGTGTCCAGGTGAGCGGCCGGGGCCCCGACAGTGTCCAGGTGAGCGGTCAGGGCCCCGACAGTGTCCAGGTGAGCGGCCGGGACCTCCGACAGTGTCCAGGTGAGCGGCCGGGACCTCCGACAGTGTCCAGGTGAGCGGCCGGGACCTCCGACAGTGTCCAGGTGAGCGGCCGGGGCCCCGACAGTGTCTAGGTGAGCGGCCGGGACCTCCGACAGTGTCCAGGTGAGCGGTCAGGACCCCGACAGTGTCCAGGTGAGCGGCCGGGACCCCGACAGTGTCTAGGTGAGCGGCCGGGACCTCCGACAGTGTCCAGGTGAGCCGCCGGGGCCCCGGATGGTGTCCAGGTGAGCTATATGACCATTGCAGTCGATGCGCCCTTTAAACCCAGTGTCCAGGTGAGCTGTATGACCATTGCAGTCGATGCGCCCTTTAAACCCAGTGTTCAGGTGAGCTATGTGACCATTGCAGTCGATGCGCCCTTTAAACCCAGTGTTCAGGTGAGCACCTGGGGTCACGGACAGTGTTCAGGTGAGCAGCTGAGGCCCCGGACAGCGTTCAGGTGAGCGACTGGGGCCACGGACATTGTCCAGGTGAGCAGCTGAGGCCACGGACAGTGTCCAGGTGAGCACCTGGGTCCCGGGCAGTGTAGGTCAACAGTGAGGTTTCCGGACAGTGTCCGGGTCGGCAATGAGGTCTCCCGACACTGTCACCAGATTAACACCTTGAATATGGATGTGAAATGCTCTGAACGCGAGGGTTTCATAGGCGAATCTCACGTGGTGTGACGAATAATAATCTTACAACTCGCGAAATAACCCGTAGGCAAATATTGTTACGGTTGGGTGGCAAGTCGGCCGCCCTGGTGGGTTGTGACTGCGAGTCTGGCCTCCACCGGACAGATTTTGTTTGTATGAGTGCTAGCTCATCATTACGGCGAGTGCGCCGTAAACTCAGTAGCCAGCCGGCCACCCGGATTTGTGTGCCGTTTTCCCCGGCAATGTGGGCGTGCCACAGACCCTTTATTGTTTATTGCGTGATTCACGACGCACTTTGTGCACATTCACGGCTAATGGCGCCGCCCACACTGTTCCGCCGGTGGGCGTGTCCGCAGACCCTGAATGTCGCCGAGGGGACGAGTAGTCTAGGGGTAAGTTGCACCGTTTCACAATCGAAAGATTGTGGGTTCGAGTCTCACCTGTCGCCACTCTTCGCCCGCGACCAATCGGCGTGAGAGATTGGCGACGCCACATGACTCAACGGTCGATGTGTCGTAAAACCAGTAACCACCACCACCCGAATGTTGCCGCCAGGTGCTGGACTCGCCGCCGGGCGCGCTCTCGCCGCCGGGCGCGCTCTCGCCGTTCGGGTGCCAGTCGGGCACGCCCGAGTCGATCGAGATCCTCGACGAGGAGGCGGCCGGCGGCGGCGGCAGCACGGGCACGCTGGTCGGCGACGACGCGCCGCTCGAGAGCCTGCACAGCTCCAACTCGAGCTGCCACACGCTGGTGTCGAGCGACGCGGCCGGCGGCGGCGCAACGGTGGCGGCGCCCGGCGGCCGCGGCGCCGACTACGCGCCGGCCGGCGATAGCGGCTCGTCCGAGTCGGCCGTGCGGCTCGGCGGCGGCGGGGCGCCGCTGGCGTTGCCGGAGGATTTGGCGCCGATGACGTCGTCGGCGACGGTGACGTCGCCCGACGTGGAGGTGGTGACGTCACCAGACGAGGTGGAGGTGGTGACGTCGCCCGAGGAGCTGGCCGTGCCGCTGGCGGTGATGACGTCGCCGGACGAGGTGGAGGTGGTGACGTCGCCAGACGAGGTGGAGGTGGTGACGTCGCCCGAGGAGCTGGCCGTGCCGCCGGCGGTGATGACGTCATCTGATGTGGAAGTGGTAGCCTCGCCGGAGGCGGAGCCTGAAATTGTGGCGCCATTCGAGCCGGTGACGGACTTGTCGCAGATGGAGCTTCTGACGTCGTCGGAGGTGGAGGTGGTGACCTCGCCCGAGACGGCGACGTCGCCCGACGCCGAGCCGGTGACGTCACCGGACGCCGAGCCGGTGACGTCACCGGAGGTCGAGGTGGTGACGTCGTCGGACGTGGACGTGGTGACGTCGTCGGACGTGGACGTGGTGACGTCGCCGGACGAGGTGCGGCCCGGCGACGCCGTGGTGTCGTCGTCGTCGTCGTCGGTGGCGGTGGTGGGCGGCGCGGGTCCGGCCGGCGCCGGCCGCGGCGAGGCGGACCGTCTGCGGCCCAGCTCGGCGACGCCGCCGCGAGAGATGTCCGCCGGTCCCAGCTCCGGCTCCAACGAGAGGTGAGACACACGTTCCAGGTGGGGTGCACTGCGAGGTGAGATGCAGGCTCCAGCTGGGGTGTACTGAGAGGTGAGATACACGCTCCAGCTGGGGCACTGAGAGGTGAGATACACGCCCCAGCTGGTGTGCACTGAGATGTGAGATGCACGCTCCAGTTGGGGTGCACTGAGATAAGATGCATGCTCCAGCTGGGGTGAGATACACACTCCAGCTGGGTGCACTGAGAGGTGAGATACTCGCTCCAGCTGGGGCACACTGAGAGGTGAGATACACGCTCCCGCTGGGGCACACTGAGAGGTGAGATACACTCTCCAGCTGGGGTACACTGAGAGGTGGGTTATTGACCCAGCCAAGGTACCTGGGGGCTGAGATATAGACGATAGCTGGAGGTGCACTGATGTGTGAGGTACCTGAGAAATGTGGCACAGACCACAGCTGGAGGAGGGAGGGTGCACTGAGGAGGTGATATAAGCTTCAGACCGGGACGCACTAAGGGGTGAAGCATACAATCCAGGTCGGGTACAAATACAGATACACTGATGAGATACACTGAGTCCAGATACACTGAGAGGAAGAAAATTATTACCAGAGAAGGATTTCGCGATCGCGTTGTGGTGTGTATGTTGTGTCTATAGTGTGTACACTATACACTGTACAGTGAGTTGTAGCTCATTACATTTACAAACAGGACGTTCTGCTGGAACATTGAGCAGTAAGCATGCATAGTAATGGACGCTAATTTTGATGCAGCCCGCACTGATAAAGTGCAGATCACAAAATAGTAGTCGAATGTATCCTGATCTTTCTCACTGCGTCTCGCGCAAGTGCAAATTGCAAAGCAGCAATCAGATGCATCTTGTGCGTGAGTAATCGGAGCAATCAGATGCATCGCACTGCGTCTCGCGCGCCATCTGTGCGCCGCCTCAGCAACCTGTGTTTGCAGCGGCGGCCGCGGCGCGTCGTCGCACGAGTCGGCCGCCACGTCCGCCGACGAGCTGGAGACGGCCACCTCGTCGGACGTCGAGGTGCTGCCCAGTCCGCAGCTGGACGGTCGGCAGCTGGCCGGGCCGGCCGGCCGCCGCCGACTGCCCGGCGACCGCTCTGAGACGCCCAGCAGCGACGGGTCGCACCACCCGGCGCCGGCGGCCGCCAGAGGTCAGTACCCGCCCTCTGTCAGAGGTCCGTACCCGCCCACTGTCAGAGGTCAGTACCCGCCCTCTGTCAGAGGTCCGTACCCGCCCTCTGTCAGAGGTCCGTACCCGCCCACTGTCGGAGGTCCGTACCCGCCCACTGTCGGAGGTCAGTACCCCCCTCTGTCAGAGGTCAGTACCCGCCCTCTGTCAGAGGTCAGTACCCGCCCTGTCAGAGGTCGGTACCCACCCTCTGTCAGAGGTCAGTACCCACCCTCTGTCAGAGGTCAGTACACACCCTCTGAGAGGTCAGTACCCATCCTCTGTCAGGGGACGAGTGGTCTAGGGGTAAGATGCTCGTCTCGCAATCGAAAGATTGTGGGTTCGAATCTCACCTGTCGCTACTCTTCGCCCGCGACCAATCGGCGTGAGAGATTGGCGACGCTATATGACTCAACGGTCGACGTGTCGTAAAACCAAAAACCAAACCAAACCATCCTCTGTCAGAGGTCAGTACCCACCCTCTGTCAGAGGTGCCCACCCTCTGTCGGAGGCCAGTACCCACAGTCAGAGATTAATACCCACCCTCCACCAGAGGCTAGTACTCACCCTCCACCAGAGGTCAGTACCTGCAATCCACCAGAGGCCAGTACCCACCCTCTGTCAGAGTGCAGTGCCCATCCTCCACTGCCGGTGACTACCAGGGTGTATGTCGCACTGTTCCCCGCTGCTCTGTACTGACAATGGTGTTGAAATGAGAGCTTGTATCAGTATGCAAGCGAACAAGAAACGTTGGTACGTGGTCAATTAAGGGAAGGTACTAATCGTTCCTATGCACAGTAGCAAGGAGCAGGCAGCGGACACCAGTATTCATGGGTGTTGGTGGATAACGTTGGCGTTAGTTAGCTTCACTGTCACGTTCACGACGGTAGAATGCCGTACGAGCGACACGTGACCTGCGCTTGACCTGACCTGTGACCTAAACCGGACCCGGTCGGCGGCAGACCCACCCACCTCCACTGGAAAGCGTCGTAGCGTCGCTGTAGTCTTGCCGTGACTTGACGCGACGTCGACCGTACGCGACTCGACCTGACCTTAACTGACCTGACCAGTGGCCGTTCGGCGGAGGCGGCCCACCATCTGAGCCTGTCGCAGACGTCGCTGACCTCGTCCGACCCGACCCCGAGTGTGACCGGGCGACCCGACCCGACCCGACCCGACCTGACTAGCGACCGCCCGGCAGAGGCGGCCCACCGGCGGAACCTGTCGCAGACGTCGCTGACCTCGTCCGACCCGGACCCCGAGTGTGACCGGGCGTCGCGGCGCGCCGCCGAGCTGCAAGAGGTGCTGGCGGTGCGCGAGGCCAAAATGGTCGAGCTCAGTCGGCTGAACGTGACGCTGCAGGAGGAGAACAGCAACATGCTGAGGTGGGGAGCGGCCGGCCGGCCGGCGGCTCCGGTGGCGGCCACCCCGGACACGCTGGTCGTCTTTGGTTGGGTAGTTGGGCTCAGGGGCGCAGCGACTGCTTCGGTCATACACTGGGATGGAATTATATTTTGTAATCCTTGATGAGGAGAGGACAATTTATCGGTGGTCGAATACGGAGTGGACGTTTTTCTTGAAACCTGTGACAGTCTCATTTTGCAGTTTCCAGTGAATCTGGGGCACTTTACAACAGGGCAATTCATTATCGAACAACACCATTGGACGTCCAAGTGGAAAACACGGAGGATAATTTCATGGAGAAGATAATGACATGGATGGCAAAAATCCAGGAAAGCCCGTTCTCTCCGATCCTGGTCATGCAGCGCCCATACACTGAGCATCTTTAGGCCGATGCAGGTTTTTCGCCGGCGGAAGAACATTGGAGCTGTGGTTCGGCATCGGGGCTGCTTGGTGGCTGTCTGACCTTCAGCTAGGTGTGCTTTAGATGGGCGCAAAATGACCCTGGCAGTCGGCGCGCCCCTAAACACCAATGTATCATCATCATAGGCGTGCTTTAGCCAAAGCAACGGGTAGATTGGTGAGGACGAGTGGTCTAGGGGTAAGATGCTCGTCTCACAATCCAAAGGTTGTGGCTTCGAGTCTCACCTGTCGCTACTCTTCGCCCGCGACCAATCGGCGTGAGAGATTGGCGACGCTACATGACTCAACGGTCGACGTGTCGTAAAACCAGCATATACCTTAGACCAACGGGTCATCGAGTTGGATGTGCGACGATTAGCTGTTGGCAACTGGCAGCCACATAGCCAAGGTTTGGCTCTATGGCCTGGGCGTAATTCGGCTATGGATGCTTCGTGAACGTCTTGGTGAAGGCCACCCCGAAGTATTTTGAGCTTCCCCTATGCACCGTACACATATCAGAATCATGGTTGAAGCTAGTGGTCACCACTTCTCTGGAAGCCACTCGGGGAGAAGATGAATTTCGTGGAGGGTGTCTGATGCTTTGTGGGGTTATTTGTTGTTTTTTTCCTAACTTATATTGTTTTGACGAATGGATGTCGCTGCGTACACATGGGCTAAAAGTGCGGTGCTAAAAGTGCATAATGCGTGCGCCAAGTAAAAACTACCCGTTTTCCAGCCGGATCGAGTTGCTGGAAGCGCAGTTGGCGCACGCCAGCGCCTCCAGCGGCGGTTCGGAGAAACAGATTCAGCAGTTGGCCGCGGAACGTGATAAGCTGCTGAAGCAGCTGCAGGTGAGACAGCTGTCGACGTCACGACCGGCAGAACTCTGCACGGCACTGGTCACATCCTGACACACAATGCATGTCAGAAACTGTCGGGTGACACCTTGTTACATGACACTGGTCAGATCCTGACACACAATGCATGTCAGAAACTGTCGGGTGACACCTTGTTACATGACACTGGTCAGATCCTGACACACAATGCATGTCAGAAACTGTCGGGTGACACCTTGTCTGAACTTCCGTGCAACATGGGTCAGAAAATCACTGAAGGTATGCCTTTTTGGTGCTGAATTAGCACAGCATATTCGTAGTTTGAATGGAAGGGACATAAATGGGTCTGCTACTTCAGTGACTAGGGACAAAATAGCTCCTAGTACCCCCACCCCGGTTGTAGGTGAAGACCATTTAGTGTGGCTACTCTCATAACAGGGTTGTAAGATAAATGGTAAGTGCAATAGTTCGTGAGATTACAACTTCACCCTTTCATTAAGAGGTTGAATGTGGAAATCACTGAGTTACTATGGTCTGCTTTTGGTAGCCTGGTGTTTTGTATTTGGTTATCTGTATCGAATGTGGTGTTTTGGGAGATGAGTAGAACTGTATGTCACGCAAGATGGCAGCACGGTCGTACGCTCAAGTTTAAACATCGTGAAAGAACTAAAAACGGGGAAAATGGACACATCGCAAGTCGACTATTTTGCTCTTTTTCTGACATGTAATCGGCTAATTTTAGTTGTATCCGAGAGGCCTACTATATGACAGAAACGGCCGACGTCAATTCCCTTCAGCTTCAATTTTGTTTAGAGCCATGTTATGCTTTCAACTAAGCTGATAATATGCACACATGCACACTATATATACATACATTATATATATATATATATATATATATATATATATATATATATATATATATACCTACATACAAACTTTTATATATTCGATGTTATATTAGCGTGGCATCTGGCGCCCAGCCGAGCATGACATCGGACGCAGTGCAGCACTGACCGGTCCGTTTGACGTGACGTGTCAGGAGACGGGCCGGCGGTGCGCCGCGCTGACGGAGACGGTGCTGGAGCGCGACACCACCGTGGAGGAGCTGCGCGCAGAGGGCGAGAAGCTGAGTCGGGAGCAGCTGAAGCTGAGCACGGTCATCAAACGGCTGCGGGCCAAGGAGCGCGAGCAGGACGCCGCTGTCAAGAAGCACGAGTGAGCGGCGGTGGGGTGGGAGGTCAAGGGCGTGTGGACTGGGCGCTACATGACCAATGAAGTCGATGCGCCCTAAAGCCCTAATAACCAACTAAGGGCGTGTGGATTGGAGAACAAAATAGGATAGAGGTCACCAGAGGTGGGACGGGAAGCTTGTAAGCTTCTCCATGAAGCAGTTGCGCTGCATCGGTTTATAGCGCTGCGTGGAGTGTTTTGTCTTTGGTGCCAGGCGTTCATTCGGTGCGCTTTCGGCGAGCCGGTGCAAACCGGTCCGCCGACGTTCCCCCCACCAGATGCTGCCGGACCCGGTCATTGCTGCAATGCCTGTCATCAACACTTAGCATTCTGCCCCAACCGCCACTCAACGTCCTTCACCATCCTTCCCTCGACCATCACGCACCACCCCTCAACGCCCTTCGCAGCTCTATACCGTCCATCATCACGATTTTCCCTACAGCCACTCAACGTCCTTCACCATCTATCCCTCAGCCGTCACGTACCACCATTCCCCGCCCTTCACAGCTCTATATCGCCCATTATCACGGTTTTCCCTACAGCCACTCAACGTCCTTCGCCGTCTCTCCCTGGACCGTCACGTACCACCATTCACCGCCCTTCACATCTCTATATCGCCCATTATCACGGTTTTTCCTACAGCCACTCGACGTCCTTGTCGTCGCTCCCTCGACCGTCACGTTCCACCCTTAACCCCCACCCCCTCACAGCTCAATATCGCCCTTCCTCATGTTTTCTCTAAAGCCACTCACCACCCTTTACCGCCCTTCACAGCTCAATATCGCCCTTCACCGTGTTTTCCCCCACAGCCTCTCACCACCCCTTGTCCGTCACTCCACTACACTTCACTTCATTTCACTTCACACCCCGTCCCCGGCCGCAGGGAGAAGGCGGGCCGACTTAGCGCGGAGGTGGCGTCACTCGGCGACCAGCTGGCCGCGCTGGCCGAGGCGGACCGCCAGCACGGCCTCGTGCACAAACAGCTGACCGGCCAGCTGACGCGGCTGGAGCGGGACGCGGCCGAGGCGCGCGAGGGGGCCGAGGGGGCGCGCGAGACGGCCGCCGCTGTTGAGGCCGCTCTCCATGTCGCCCATAGGTACGAGTACTCCGATAACTGCGTCTTCGATCGTCGGCGAGCAGGGGACGGGAGATCAGAACGTAGTGATGGGCAGCGAAGCAAGTTTGAACCTTTCAGCGCCAAAACATTGCACGCTCCGAATAGTGATGTACTTATTTTGCTAGTGCACAGGGTAATTTTGAATCTGTTTGCAAGCAACATGGCATAAAGTATCCATTTATCATGCAGAGTAGTTTTCCACTTATCGTATTGTATGTACATGCTGCAATTGTACTATTGTCTGCTTGTAACGCTAGAATTTCACACTCCAGCACCAGAAACCGAATGTGAAAATGCATCGCTGCTGGGCTAACAATGTGTATGGAATTAATGTATGGGCTAGTTGGTTCAAGTGGGCCCGGGCCCCCTCCAGTCGGTTCGACCCGGTGCGGCAAGGCCTGAGCCGACCAGGCCCATCCTGGCCTGACCGACGACTCGGTGTGGTAAGGCCTGGGCCGGATGGGCGCTGTATGACCAACGCAGTCGATGCGCTCCTAAGCCCAAGTAACCAACCAAGGCCGGAGCTGACCCAATCTGCCCCGACCTGACCGACGACCCGGTGTGGCAAGGCCTCAGCTGACCCAGTCCAACCAGACCCTACCGCGACTCGGTGTGGCAAGCCTGGCATTATCTGTCACTTAACCTTTTCGTTAATTGGTGTGCCCTTAAACCTGAAACTTCAACCGCCACCCTTTGAAGCGCCTGATAATTCATTTTACTCCATCTCGCTCGTGTTCTCACCTGCAACCTGGCCTCGATTTGTCATGGTGTGACCTCGTCCGTGGACTAGCGTAACTTGGGACCTGACGTTACCTTTAACTTAGTTGACTCATTGAGCCTCACTGCTGATCTGAGTTCCTGCCGTATTATCTTGCCTAACGTGACCACGGACCTGACAAATGGCCTTACTGACCATTGACATGGCTAGTGCGGTTACTCGGGAGTTGGTCTGTGATCCGACCTGTAACCCACAGGGAGATCGCTGAGCTGGAGCGACGAGCGCGCGAACAGGACTCGGAGGCGGCCTCCCTGGCTCTGTCGGCCGAAATTCAGGCTAAACAGGAGCTGGAGCGGTCCCTCAACGAATACAAGGGCCAGGTCAACAGGTATGTCGGCCGGTACGGGCGGCCAGACAGACCGCAGAGCGTAGTGGGTTCAATCCCCGACACTGGTATCTTTTGTCGGCTCGCGTCGAGACCAAACTCGGTATGCAGGTAGGAGTGTATGAAGCCTTGACTATGTGAAGGGTGAAGCTCAATTTGGTGGAACTCAACTCGTAACTGTCGGATTATCCAGTGTATAATATTTGACAGTCGATTGCATGTACTCAAGTTTTCCCACGTGATCCGTCCCTCACGAATGATCTCTGATCTGATCCAGGACTGAGTACTCGTCTGATCTCGGCGCAGTACTCTTGATCTTAGTAATGCGTACTACAATGTTTGTAGTACGCAGTACTACTAGCCGTGTATAATGTTTGGTAGTAGTACGCACCACTACTAAACGTGATCGCCCCTAGGATTAGTAGTGCGCCCTGCGGCCCAAATAACCAACGAACCTGTTCGTAGGTACCGGCTCACCCCGGTCAGTAATCAATGCCAGGGCAACAGGGTATGCTCCCGCCACCTCGCACTGATCTCTGACCCTTGACCCTTGACCTTTGACCTCCAGGGAGAGAGACGACCTGATGGGCCAGATCGACGACCTGAGGCTCAGTCTGCGCCGAACGGAGCGTGAGAGTGGCAGGTGGGTGGTCCGGCGCAGTCCTTGCCATCGCCCGCTTCCTCCCTCCTCCCCCCCCCCGAATTTTTTGCACGCCAGGTTTAGGTGTAGTTGTTCCTTGAGTGACATTTTGTAATGCGAGCTGCTGTGGGGCGCACCGAATTGTTACGCTGTTTTAAATCGGGGCATCTTCCGTCGGATTAAAAAGTATCACTGAGAATGGTAGCGTTTCGATGATGCTCATTTTGATCTTCGGTAAGGCATGGGTCAAAACTGGGGATCGCGTAAGGAGTGCAATTTTGTTCGGTGAAGTATCAGCGGGGAGTACTCAGCAGCGGTGCCAGGCTCTGGCTGTGCCACAGCGCAGTGTGATGACCACGCCCGGCAGTGATAAGTTACTCGCGAAGTAGGGCGGAATATAGCACTTTCTGAACACCCAATGGACATCCTTCTCGTATCGACACCCTGCCTCTCGATGCGTGCTTGTGAATTCTTCGTGTCTCCGTTCTAACAGTGCCTCGTTTATAAGTATCATGCTCATGATCTCCGTAAGGGATGGTGATTCAGAAGCATTTCGCAGCGCAATTTCAGGTAAAGGGATTACCTATAATGTGATATGGCATACAATGCCAGTTTATACCATAGGTATTTTTTCGGTATGCTAAATATAGCTCTTCCTAAATTATGAATCTCAAAACAAACGAAAAATGTTGTCGTAAGTATGCCATTGGCTCAAATTTAAGTCTGAAAAACATCAAAAGCATTTTAATGACACTAATTTCATGACAAATTTCGACATCCTACTGTACATGTTTCGACATCTCACACCTAGCGACCCGCGGCCCACCGGCGAAACAGTGTGGGCGGCGCCAATAGCCGTGATCGTGCATAAAGTGCGTCGAGAACCAACCAATAAACAAACAAACAGGTAAACAAACTAACACCTAGCGATAAAAAAACACTATTTTAACACTGAGTCGCCCGGCGCCCAGGCACGAGGACGTGTACAAGTCGGAGACGGCCGAGCTGGAGCGGCGCCTGCTGGACGCCGAGCGGCGCTACCAGCAGCTGAGCGACTCGGTGTCGGTGGCGACGCAGCCGCTGCTGCGCCAGCTGGAGACGCTGCAGGCGGCGCTCAGCACACAGCAGCAGGGCTGGGAGCGGGCCGAGCTGGCGCTTGCCGAACGCAACGGTTAGTGCGTTGGCTTCGTGTCGATGTGACTCCTCGGCGTGATGTGACTGCCCACGAGGGGAACGGTCAGTGTGTTGGCTTCGTGTCGGTGTGGCCCCTCGGCGTGATGTGACTGCCCGTGAGTTGCCCATGAGAGGAACGGTCAGTGTGTTGGCTTCTTGTCGGTGTGACCCCTCGGCGTGATGTGACTGCCCATGAGAGGAACGGTCAGTATGTTGGCTTCGTGTCGGTGTGGCCCCTCGGCGTGAAAGCGCTGACTGTACGCCGCCACCTATTGCTTACGTGCCAGCACTTTGCACCAGAGCGCCGATTATTGTATGGAAGAAACGCGGGCCGTTTGACATATGAAGACATTCTGGGAAGCAACTCAACACTTGTGCATTCTGGAAACTTGTTCCGTTGCTTGTCGGCGATTGGTTTTCAAACCGCGTACACACCCAGGTAATAGTATCACCAACCGTGAAGCACTGGAATAAAAGTTATGGGCGCGAATGATCAACTTTGGTCGAAGCGCCATAAATCCCGGTTGGTTATTGGTTTTACGACACGTCGACCGTTGAGTCATATAGCGTCGCGAATCACTCACGCCGATTGGTCGCGGGCGAAGAGTAGCGACAGGTGAGACTCGAACCCACAATCTTTCGATTGTGGGACGAGCATCTTACCCCTAGACCACTCGTCCCTTGCCCTAAGTCCCAAATAACTAACTGACTCCTCGGCGTGTTGTGACTGTCCATGAGTTGCCTATGAGAGGAGCGGTCAGTGTGTTGGCTTCTTATCGATGTGATTCATCGGCGTGCTGGACTGCCCGTGCGTCCGTCGACATGAGCCGGGGAAATTGCAATGGAAGTGTAGATATGTTCCGTTATGATAGGGAGCCGTGGAACAAGGAACACAATGAAATACGGTAAAGCACGTTGACTCGACCGGTTTCAGGTTGTGCTGGTCGCTCGTGGCAGACCGCTTACGTTTCGTGTCTTCCGGCCGTCTGACGTCCGTCTCAAAAGGAACGATGAAAGTCGAGAATCGTGGGCAATGTTTACCAGCTCTGTCTTTACGTACGCCGGCGGTGCGCTTGTGGCGCAGCTGTATCGTGCTGTGGCGCGGTTGTGTCGTGTCGTTGGCGCAGCTGTATCGTGTTGTGGCGCTGCTGTATCGTGTTGTGGCGCTGCTGTATCGTGCTGTGGCGCTGCTGTGTCGTGCTGTGGCGCGGTTGTGTCCTGTTGTGGCGCTGCTGTGGCGTATCGTTGCGCACCCGTCATGTTGCGACGCGACTGTATCATGCTGTGCCGCAGCTATATCGTGTTAACGCGCAGCGACGTCGTATTGCGCCCATGGAATTTAGTTTGAAAGTCGACGACAAATCTTACCTTCCCATGATCGCCAGCGGACGTCAGACGGACCCAAATTGTCTCGCTACGAAGTGGCCGTCAGGCAAGGGGCCGCGATAGCTCAGTTGGTAGAGCGTCGGACTCTTGACCGCAAGATTGTGGGTTCGTATCTCACAGCATTTACCGAGTCCACCCGCGACCAATCGGCGTGGGAGGTTGGCGGCGCTATATGACCTGGCGGTTGAATGCGTCGTAAAAGAACCCGAGGTTCTTCTTCTGGCCGTCAGGTACCGCACCGGCCCAAACCGGGTACCCGCAGGCGATTTTACGTACATCTGGCGGAAATCAGACGCCCGTGAGACCTGAGGCGGGCGCCGGGCGTTCCCCAATGGGCTAGGAAGGCACTGGTTTATAACCTGAAGATCTGAAGTAAGCGCCGGGCGTTTCCCATATGGGCCAGGAATACACTGATGTGAACAGAACAGCCGCCAGTGCCGAGCTCAGAGCTTCATATCGGAACTGAGAAAGGGTGGAGGTAGTGTCAGTGACCAGAATTAGTTCATATGTCAAGCATCGGCCCGGTGATTGTATTGATTGGAGACGCCTGCCGTGGAATGTTAACTGGAATGGTGGAATTCTCTCGGTATGTTGGTTCATCTCGCTGCGAAAAAAGAGATTCTCTTGAGATCATCAGGTTAAACAAATGAAAAAAGGCTGGACAAGCAGTCGCTAAACAGATTGGCGTACTCTATCCACACTATTTTATCTGCCTCCCGTGGTCTGGAAACGGTCAGAGCTGGCCGCAGAGACTCGGTGCAGACCCGGCACAAACCCGACCCGACGGCCCGTCTGACGGTGACCTGGGTGACTGTGGCCTGGATGACGGCGGCTCGTCTGACGGCGGCCGGTTTGACGGTGACCTGGATGACGGCAGTCCGGGACAGCGGCCCGTCTGACCTGGTGACCTGGGTGACGGCAGCACTCGTCTGACGGTGACCTGGATGACTGTGGCCCGTCTGACGGTGGTCCGAGTGACAGCGGCCCGTCTGGCCTGGTGACCTGGATGATGGCGGCCTGGGTGACTGTAGCTCGTCTGATTGTGACCTGGATGACGGTGGCCTAGATGACTGTGACCTGGGTGACGGCAGCACTGGTCTGACGGTGACTGTGGCCCGTCTGACGGCGGTCCGAGTGACGGCGGCCCGTCTGACCCGGTGACCTGGATGTGTGGCCAGGCGAGCTGCAGCGCCAGCTGGCGGCCGTCACGGAGCGCGAGCGGCACGCCTCCGACCAGTACGTGGAGGCCAGCGCGCGGCAGGCGCCGCTGCAGGCCGCGCTGACCGAGCTGCGCGCAGAGCGCGGCCGGCTCGCCGGCCGACTCGACAGCACCGAGGCGCGCCTCGCCGAGACCACCTCGTGCGCCGAACGGTCAGGCTCCGGATGGGCGGTGTGGCGGGGGGCTCTGGACTTATTAGCGTTGTGCGTTGTGTGTCGTAGTGGTGACAGATGCAGGTGTAATGCTGTTTGTTTATTGGGTGGTTCACGAAGCACTATGCACGATCACGGCTAATGACACCACCCACATTGTTTCCCAATCCCACGGTGGGTCGCGGGATTGAGAAATCACCCGAGTGGTGCGAGTGAACCCGGGACCTTGGTATCCAGAGCTCAGCACCTTAACCGCTCGGGGGCGGGGATGGCCTAGTGGTAAGGTGTTGAGCTCTGGGTACCAAAGTCCCGGGTTCAACATTCGCACCGCTCGGGAAATTTCCCAACCCCGCGGCCCACCGGCGAAACAGTGTGGGCGGCGCCATTAGCCGTAATCGTGCATAAAGTGCGTCGTGAAACAGCCAATAAACAAATAATAAACCTTAACCGCTCGGCAATCCCCGCGCCCAGGTGTAGTGCGGTACAGTGTCTACCAACACCAACCAGCATAATACGTCTACATGGGTGCTGGACTGGCGAGGAAAAGTGCAGTGCAACACAGCGCGCAGTGATCAGGCCAACCCTGAGCGCAAACTGACCCTGGTATTCGGCCCGCCCATAAACTCCAGTCAATGATCACCAGGCCGACCAGTTGGATGGCCGACTGGTATTGGCATAGCGTTTTCGTCGGTTTTGCGACTGACACCATTAGCACGAGCCATTGGCCATCGCATGCCTCTGTGTGGCCGGCTCAAGCGAAACTTGCAGTCTGTGAAGAATGGCCCTCGTGTAACAAAAGTGCATGATGATCTAAGTTTACCAAAGACGTTCGTGATGTTGCACCTCGATCTGGCTTGATCTGATCGCATCGCACGATCAGGTCATCAGGTCTCGAAGTGATAGTTGCAAGTGCGGCTGAAAGTGGAGACTTTGACCTGACTCGGCCTGACCTGACCTCAAGGTGCAACCGAAACATTTAGCGTCGGAGCGCCAGCTGCTAGCACGACAGAGGCCCTGATCGGACCCCAGGGTGCCGTCGGAGCCTCAGCGTCAGAGCTGCTGTCACGACTGGAATCTAAGACCACCTGAACGGACCTCAGAACGTTTATCAGAACAGTTTAGTCAGAGTTTAGAGCAGTTTAGAACATCTTAATCAGAGTGTTTAGTTTCAGGCCATCATCTGCTGGAGGCTATGTCCTGACCTGACCTGACCTGGCCGCAGGGCGCGGTCGGAACACCTGTCGTCGGAGCGGCAGCTGCTGGCGCGGCTGGAGGCTGTGACGGCCGACAAGGAGGCGGCCGAGCGCCAGCTGGAGGCGGAGCGGACGGCGCTGCTGGCCGAGCGGGCACGCAGCGCCGCTCTCCACGAACAGGTGCACCGGCCGGTCGGTGTTGGCTCGCAGCTGAGTGCGCTGCTTCGGTGCTCGATGTCGCTATTACACCTGTTCGTGTGTCGTGTATTACACCTGTTCGTGTGTCTAGAGTGGTCTAGGGGTAAGATGCTCGTCTCACAATCGAAAGATTGTGGGTTCGAATCTCACCTGTCGCTACTCTTCGCCCGCGACCAATCGGCGTGAGAGATTGGCGACGCTATATGACTCAACGGTCGACGTGTCGTAAAACAAACCAACTCGGTGCTCGATCGCTTACCACGTTTCCGTCGCCAAAATGGCGGTTAAGCGAGGTTATGGTTCAGTGAGATTGTGGGCGAACCGGTAGTTGAACGAGGTAGTTGTTTAATGTGATGTTTGGCGGGCTGGCATTTGAGCGAGCTTATCGTTTAGTGAGATGTTGGTTTAGCACGCTGGCGGTCTGATGAGCTGATAAGTTGGCGCACTGAGAACTAGCTCACCAAAGTGAGCTAGTTGGTCAGTGAGCTGGTGGTCAGTGAGCTCATAAGCTGGCGAACTGGCGGTTTGTAGATAGTTTGGAAAGCTGATGATTTATGTCTTTGATAGTTTGGATAGCTGTTGGTTTACCAAGCTGATGTTTAGCCACATGTTGGTTTAGTTAGCCATTGGCCGATTGGCCTGATAGCTTGAGGTGGTGGCTTAGTGAGATAATGGTTTAGTGAGCTGACGGTTTAGTGTGATGATGGTTTAGTGAGCGAGAACTCTGTGATCAACGCACCTCACTGGGCATGTTATATGGCGTTTATATCGCACAGTTTATATCATTGGTTGTACATCTTATGCTGGGAGCAGCATGGTCAATGACGGGATAGGCTAGTGGCAGGAAGAGAGTGTACACTGAACCTCACCTGTCTAAAGCAATGCAAAGTCCGGCCGCCTGGTGAGCTGTGGGTGTCCGGCCAGGTGAGCTGTGGGTGCCCGGCCGCCTGGTGTGTGAGCCAGGTGAGCTGTGGGTGTCCGGCCAGGTGAGCTGTGGGTGTCCGGCCAGGTGAGCTGTGGGTGTCCGGCCAGGTGAGCTGTGGGTGCCCGGCCGCCTGGTGCGTGGGCCAGGTGAGCTGTGGGTGTCCGGCCAGGTGAGCTGTGGGTGTCCGGCCAGGTGAGCTGTGGGTGCCCGGCCGCCTGGTGTGTTTGCCAGGTGAGCTGGAAGTGCCCGGCCGAATAGCGACACCGACGCCTGTAGCCTCCTACCATCCACCGGCGGCTGGCTAAGCTAATACCGTTCTGTAAGAGTGGGTGTTATCTGGTCTGGTTGAGAGGTGAACACTATGTTATATCAACTGCGAACAGGTGTACATGTTCATGTGGTGTAGCAGGTGATAACCTGTTACACTATCTAATCACACATTCTGCCTGCCTGCCTGTATGTGTGTGTCTGTCTGTCTGTCTGTCTGTCTGTCTGTCTGTCTGTCTGTCTTTCTGTATGTATGTATGTATGTATGTATGTATGTATGTATGTATGTCTGTATGTCTGTCTGTCTGTCTGTCTGTCTGTATGTCTGTCTGTCTGTCTGTCTGTCTGTCTGTCCGTCTCGCTGTCTCGTTGCCTCCCTATCTCTGTCTCTTTGTCTGTGTTTCTCTGTTTCCCTTCTCTCTCGCTCCTCGCATCGCCCCTCACCTCTCTGACCTTGCAGTGTTCTGCGCAGGTGCGCGAGCGAGGCCGCCAGCTGTCACACTCGCAGTCAGCTGTTGACTCGACGGCCAGTCAGCTGAGCACTCCGCGAACGTCGCCCACTCCGAGTTTGTCGCGTATCTCGTTTTCCAGCTCCTTCCACGAACTGGTGAGTGGAACCGCTTTCAGCAAGGTGAAACGATGTCAGTAGGTGGAGATGGTATGGCACTGGGTGGCACTAGCGCACCAAAAGGGTCTACTGCTCCCACATCCTTTCCGTTTGGGATCGATTGTTTTCCTGGAATCTGAAGACTTGAAAATAAAGACCAACCACAGGATCTGGAGGCTGTTTCCTCCCATGGTGGTCGATCCAGCCATATCCTCTGTTGAACAAGTTTATTTCTGAAAATATGGACCAAATTCCCCATCCCCAGCTCGCCCAACTAGTTTGTTCCCTTAAAATGAAGACCAGTCATAGTATGACGTTGATTAAATACGAAAACCAAAGAACTTCGCCCATCCCGGTCCCCCATTACGGAGATACCGTGCGCGCCCCAGGTGGATCGGCTCCACGTCGTGTTCTTTTCTTAGTGGGGGGAGATGTAGGGTGGGATTAGGTGCTTGGGAGACTTCATATACCTCAGGGAGCTGCTATTATGGACAGACTTTTAGTTTACCGAGTAAGAGGGAATATGAATGGGCTCTGGGGTGCTTTATGAAGGCAGCAGAACTTCTGAGCTAATGCTTTTGATGATATTGCGTGCTTGGTTTAGTACGGTTGCAGAGAAGGGTGACCCACGAAAAGGATACTGTCGATTGTATATACGGATATGGTGGACTAATATGAAGATGATGAAGGGACTGGTAGTATTTTTTTAATTTCACAGCAGGACCTGCTGAGTGTGATTTCAAAGTAGTAGGTGTTCACAAGCAGGTCAAAGTTGGGACATTGACCTGGACGAAATATGTACGTTTTCTTCGAAATCCAACGGCATTGTGTGAAGATAATTGTGTTATAATGTATTCCTTGCAGCTGACGTATGCCAAGTACATGGCTTTTCAAAATCTGAGACATGGCGTATTTTACCTCCCCCTCCCCACCCCATCCCTCCCCTCCCCCACCCCCAAAAAATGGTTTGTCCCCATCCAAAGGTGGGGACTGGATCAACCAGTATCGATATCAGCATTGCCTTTCGCTTGGATTATCAGAGGCTTTGCATGGTCGTATTACCAGTTTGACCGGTAGCTCTACTGCCGCCTTTTGATGCGCAATGCTGGTGCTATATCGGAAAGAACGGATGCTCTGAATCCAACCTGTGATGTAGCGTAATTTAGTATGCTAGTATGGTATTGTGTTGCATATAAATGGTGCGCAGTTTGTTAGCTAGCTGATGTTGCATGCATGTTGCAAGTATGTTGCAAGTATGTTGCAGGCATGCCTTGCTGTCCTACTTTCAGTCCCGCACGTGAGATACTGCCAACAGGAAACAAAGCTACACCAAACTACATGGTGTAGCTTTGTTTCCTTCCTCCATCACAAAACTCAGTTCGATTGCGGGCGGGTGGCGCATGGCATGGCGTTCACATGGGCGGGTGGCGCTGCTCGCATGCGTCTGGCGTTTGCTCTGCACAGCAGAGCTGTTGAGCTGTTGAGCTGTCGAGCTGTTGAGCTGTCGAGCTGTCGAGCTGTTTTGGACTCGTGGTCACAAAGCAAATGAAGCGACCAGTCGTTCAATTGAGTCTCGTTTCTCTGGGGGCCGCGGTAGCTCAGTTGGTAGAGCGTCGGACTCTTGGTCGCAAGATTGTGGGTTCGAATATCACAGCCGACGGCGTTTACCGAGTCTACCCGCGACCAATCGGCGTGAGAGGTTGGCGACGCTATATGACTTAGCGGTTGAATGCGTCGTAAAAGAACCACAAAGTCTCGTTTCTCTCCTCGATTTCCACACAACTCGACACAACAGACAACGTAGCATTCGTGTGTGAAGTGTTTGAGTGTGTGGTGCCTCACTAACACCTTCAACACACCATCGGGGAGGTGGTGGATTTCCCAACGGTTTTTCTCCACTTGGCTGTTGATCCCCACGTTTTGCTTCGACGCCGTCCTGCGAGCGAATATCATTTGTACTGCTGTGTGCAGCCGTTTAGGGTGTGAAATCATATCATGCATATGCAGAACAACAGCTGTATATTTGCTCTACCAGTGAGTGACTGGCATGCCCCTTTCCACCTCTAAACTTGTCAAACTGCGCAGCATCTTCGACTCGCCCACCGCGTGACACTCGGGTGGTTGGCCGCATGCCTGGGCGTTGGGTGAGCATTGTGCCGGCCGGGCGGGCGGGCGCGCCGTCAGCTGAACACGTATGGCAAATCCACTCTTGCGTATCACGTGTCCATGGCGCATGCGCCGGATGTTGCGTACGCTGTCGGCGGCCGACGTCCGGAGGTAGAGGTGTGTGATAAAGGTGTGGCGTCCGAAGCAGCACAGGCAACGTCCCCTGGATCGCTGGATGTGTGTGCTGTTACGAGTGTGCATGAGGGAATGAGGGAAGCAGTGCGTGCAGAAATGAGGCCGCCTAGCTTGCATGCCGGTGTGTGCCTTTGCTGTGACCACCGCTTCAGCGACTGCTAGTGTGAGGTCTGGCTGGCGGTTGTATTGCGGTGTGTGTGTGATCAGTGTCGACGGCCGCGGCGCCGCGCCGTGTGCCCCGGCATGGCAGCGCCTCTGGTGTCGACGTGCGGAACTAACCGGGCACGAGCCGGCGGTCGGCGCGGCGGCCGCGCGGCTGGCTCGCTGTACTAACGCCCTGTCTCTCGCCCCCTCTCCGCGCGTCGGCAGGCCGGTCGGCAAGCAGTGCACGCGGTGAGTCCACCTGACCTGTGCACGGATCCGACCTGTGTGCGGACCTGATCCAGCCTGACCTGACCCGTGCGCGGACCTGACCCTTCGCAGACCTGACCCAGTCGGACCTGACCTGTATCCTGACATCTGTTCGCAGACCTGACCCGGCCGGACCTGGCCCAGCCGACCTCATCACAGCCCAGCCTAACCCAACCGAACCTTGCTCAACTCGACCGAACCTCGTTTAATCTATCCAACCCTAGCCTAACCCAGTCTAGCCCAACCGAATCTAACTAAAACCGAGCCTGGTCTAACCTAACCCCACATGGCCTAGCCTAACCCAATCCAGCCTCACGCTACGATACTCCAGGTCAATCAGGCCTAGCCTAATCTGACTTTTTTGAGTTAGCAACCCAGCTTGGATTAGAGCAAGGTAAGCTAATTCAAATTGATCTAGTCTGGCCTAACCCAGCCTGGCCTGGCCTAACCCAACCTAGCCTGGCCTAACCTAACCTAGTCTAGCCTAGCCCAGCCCAGTCTAGCCTGATTCGATTGAATCTGGTAACAGTTGTAGCCCAACCGGACCTTGCCGGCTTGGTTGTCCAATGTAATGTAATTCGAGATGCTCACCACTGTGTCCTGGGACGTTACCGCAGCCCCGAGAAGTCTCTGTTGGCAATTGCTTCTGAAAAGAAGGTTTTACTGGGGGCTTTCCGAAGCTTGTGCTGCTTTTGGCTGTTTGGAGGCTGTTCGTGTGACCTCGATTCTACTATGAAGCATCTACTTCTATTACGTTCTACATTCTACTGCGATCATGTGCTCTATTATACTTGTAGTGCTCAGCATGTCCCGTTCTAAGCCGTTATTTTCATGCAAAATGCCAGATAATTTCGTGGAATTCGTGAAATCGAGTTTTGTCATTTAATCACCAGTGCAATCCTACAGCACCGGCACTTCGTCAGTAGTATACCATATTATTTCGCCGCGTTTCACATTAATCCTTCAGACTAAGAATCGCGACTTGTCCGAGCTGTGTCTGTCCCTCTCATTGCGCTCCTGCTACTAATAATAAGATAATTTCGTGGAATTCGTGAAATCGAGTTTTGTCATTTAATCACCAGTGCAATCCTACAGCACCGGCACTTCGTCAGTAGTATACCATATTATTTCGCCGCGTTTCACATTCATCCTTCAGACTAAGAATCGCGACTTGTCCGAGCTGTGTCTGTCCCTCTCATTGCGCTCCTGCTACTAATAATCCATCACTTACGTATAGTGTCACAGCAGTTCCCTCCCCAACTCCCAGGCAAATCATGTCCAAACGTTACATGTTTCTCCTGTATCCCAGAAGGAGTGTGCCATTGTTGTGGGCTCCGTATTAATACACGCCTTTCAACAATTTCATGGTGTCTTCCAGACACATTAAAGGGTTTATAATAATGGCAATTGTATGTTGGATGACCCTTTATGAAACAATTCATGTAATATACCGTCTGGCATGCGAGTGCAACGCAGCGTACATTGGAGAGAGTGGTTGGCCGCTGGACAAGCGCCTGAAGGAGCACTGGAACCCTATCCGAGGCCCAGTCAGAAAAGTCCTCAGTCGCTGAACACGCTGTAGATACTCGGCACGATATCCACTGGAACGACGTGGAGACTCTGAGAATAGAGTCTAGTTTTGGAAGGAAGCTGCTGGAGTCGTGTCGTATTAGAAAGTCGTGACCAGAGTTAAATCGGTATAGGGGCTTAGAATGGTCGACCATATGAAGAGTGGGGACGAGTAGTCTAGGGGAAAGTTGCCCGTCTCACAATCGAAAGATTGTGGGTTCGAGCCTCACCTGTCGCTACTCTTCGCCCGCAACCAATCGGCGTGAGAGATTGTCGACGCTACATGGCTCAACGGTCGACGTGTCGTAAAACCAATAACCACCACCATCCGAAGAGTGGCTGATATTAGCGTGCAGTAATCCGGGGGAGGGTGGATAAGCTAAGTTTCAATTGTAATGTTTTTGCAGCCTCTTTACCGTTTGCCTGCTACGTGAAAGCTTCGATCGTGATGTTTTGCAGTCTACCGATGTTTACTGCGTTGAAGTGCCGACTTCCTCACTGCTCGTGTCTTGCGTTTGAAATTTTGCAACCTTATAAATAGTCTTCTCTTTCAATATGCCATCTGATGACGGAGCCGCTATGAGTTCCGAAAGCTCATGAATTGTTTCAGAAAGGGTCATCCCAGATAAAGTTCATCAATTGCATTGCGTATTGGGTGTCGTGCAGTAAGTGTTTAGCTGTATGCAAGCTATCGTAAACCCGACATCCCAGTATCGTGCTGGCGCGCTGCTGACTCTACCCATCCCGTTCGCTCGCTGAGGTCACGGGTACAGAGAAGGAGTAAGATGCTGTCGAATCAGAAGACGGCTCGTTTCCCATCTCTCAACCGGAGTGCATTGCTTCAGTCGTTGCGACGCCGTTCTCGTGTTGGTGTAGGAGCGTCGGCGACAGGCAACGTCACTTCGCACTGCGGCAGGATTGGAGATGGCTCGTGTTTGGAAGCGTCACAACATGTGGGTTTTGGCCAATGCCCAGCTGGTCTGCCGTGAATATCGCATCCCACTGCAGACTTCCTGTGTCGTTTTTCGCCCGGTTGTCCGGTGTGTGCATCGTGCCACGTGCGGTACTGTAGACTGTCCACACTTGACCACTATGCATCTGTTCGGTGCCATGTTTCGCCATTCTGGTTACGCCCTGCCCGAAGTCAGCACCGATAGCATTGAGGGTGGTGTTGAATTTGTCCCGCCTAATGTATCGTTGTCCAGCGTCCCGTGAAATTACCCCCACATCGTCCGCATTTGGTCGAAGCGCCCTAAAGCCCAAATAACTCGTCCGCATTGGTCCCACCCAATGTATCGTTGCCCTGCGTCCCGTGAAATTAACCACACCTCATCTGCATTGGTCCCACCCAATGTATCGTTTCTCCTTGCTCCGTTAAATTAACCACACATCGTCTGCATCGCCCCCCCAAACGTATCGTTTCCCGCACCCAATGATATTAACCCCACCTCGTCTGCATTAGTTCCGCACAATGTATCGTTGCCCCGCGTCCCGTGAAGTTAACCGCACGTCGTCTGCATAATACTTTAAGCTCAAATAACTCAGCATTGGCCCCACCCAATGCATCGTTTCCCCGCGCCGCATTTTAATGGGCACAAAATGACCTTGCTGTCGACGTGCCCCTAAACATCGATTCATCATCATTGCCCCGCGCCCCGTGAAATTAACCCCACCTCGTCTGCATTTGTCCCGCCCAACGTATCGTTTCCCCGCGCCCCGTGGAATTAACCATACCTCGTCCACAATTCCTCACCAGAATTTTGGCTCACTTTCTTCCGACTGTGATCCTTGGGCGCCGTGTGACCAACGTGTGGGTGTGAGTGCCGACCGACCAGTACCCCCGACCCGACTTACGCCGCCCAGTCAGCCGACCCGACCCGACTGTGACGCCGTCCACCACTGACCCGCCGCGCGGCCGCAGGACGGCGCGTTCGACCCGGCCGCCACGCCGCGCGGCGTCAGTCTGTACGACACGGTGCGCGGCGCCGGCCAGGGCGGCGCCACCATCATCGAGTCGCTGACGTCACAGCTGAAGCAGCGCGAGGGTGAGCGCTCCGGCCCTGGATGCACCTGTGATTTTAATAGTTTAACTTGATTAGCCCACGATTAGAAACACTATCGATTTGGAGTCAATTGACAGTGATGGGACCCGAATGTCGGATAAAACCTAAGAGCCATAGCACCTAAACAGTGACAGTATTTCTCCAGTTTTCTCTCCTGCGCCCGGGAGCTTCAAAATTTCCAAGTTTTGTTCTGATAAAACACATCTAACGATGCAAGCTCTCGAAGAATATTTTTGTCAAAGCAGTTCGTCCATTGGTTAACAAGATATCAAGGGGCCGAATAAGCCCCCCACCACCACAATGAAATTATTTATATTAACTTGCACAACAGCGTTAAACAGTGATTGCATTGTGAAGTGCCCAGTGTATTTATCCCGTGCCCGAGTGTATTTACCTCTTAGTGCGGGGTGCATTTTCGCCGCTGTGTCGCGCTGCATGACCACTGCAGTCGATGCTCCCCTGCTGTGTCACGCGGCCGCCATCATAGACTACCGTGTGCACCGTGCGGCAGGCGAGCTGAACCAGGCGCGCGGCGAGCGGGCGGGGCTGGAGCTGTCACGCCAGCAGCTGAGCGCCGAGCTGGCGCGGCTCACCTGTCAGCTGCAGGAGGCGGCCGACGCCGGCCAGCAGCTGCGGCATCTGGCGGAGCGCCACCGGCAGCTCGAGTCCACCTACAACGCCCTGCTGCAGGTCGGTCGGGGGGTGGGGACCACCGGCAGCTGGAGTCCACCTACAACGCCCTGGTGCAGGTCCGTCGGGGAGGGGGACCGGCGCTGCGAACGGCGCTGGTCCAGCTGGAAGGCAGCTGATGGACGCGGTCGGTGATTATGAGTCCTCATAGCTGTTGGTTGGCTCATTTGTGGTGCCGGTTGTATTTTGTTTTATTTAGCAGTGGCAGAGTGCCATCCGCAGCCGGGTGGGGTGGGGAAGCGCCGGCAAGCAATGCCGGTTGTAGTTGGTATGTACGAAACCTCTTGCAGATAATTGTATTTGAGTTGTTTGGGTCTTGCTGTCTGCAACTCGGGCTGTGATACTTAGGGGGCGCACACGGAGAGCGGCACACTTGCACACCTCAGTTGCACACTTGCACACCTCTGTTGCACACTTGCACAACTATGCTGCACACTTGCATACCTCTGTTGCACACCGACATGTAGCGTTTCGTACTGGCTATTTTGGCGATTTAGACCGAAGCTTTTTGCCATCATTTTAGCGGTATTGCGTATGTAGTGTTTTTCTAAGAGTTTGATATTATTGTGTGACTGGGAAAGGGCTTTGTGTGACCAGAGCGACAGCCGGGGGACGCGGTAGCTCAGTTGGCAGAGCGTCGGACTCTTGATCGCAAGATTGTGGGTTCGAAACTCACAACCGATGGCATTTACCGAGTCCACCCGCGACCAATCGGCGTGAGAGGTTGGCGACGCTAAATGACCTAGCGGTTGAGTGCGTCGTAAAAGAACCCAAGAGCGACAGCCGGGTGACCGGGGGAGGGACTGTGTGACCAGAACAACAGTTGGGTGACTGGGGGAGGGACTGTGTGACCAGAACAACAGTTGGGTGACTGGGGGAGGGGCTGTGTGTAACCAGAGCGACAGTTGGGTGACTGGGGGAGGGACTGTGTGACCAGAACAACAGTTGGGTGACTGGGGGAGGGACTGTGTGACCAGAACAACAGTTGGGTGATTGGGGAGGGACTGTGTGACCAGAACAACAGTTGGGTGACTGGGGGAGGGACTGTTGTGTACGACCAGAGCGACAGTTGGGTGACTGGGGAGGGACGGTGTTTTACCAGAGCAACAGTTGGGTGATTGGGGAGGGGTAACCAGAGCGACAGTTGGGTGACTGGGGAGGGACGGTGTGACCAGAGCAACAGTTGGGTGATTGGGGGAGGGACTGTGTGACCAGAGCGACAGTTGGGTGACTGGGGGAGGGACTGTGTGACCAGAGCGACAGTTGGGTGACTGGGGGAGGGACTGTGTGACCAGAGCAACAGTTGGGTGACTGGGGGAGGGACTGTGTGACCAGAGCAACAGTTGGGTGATCAGGGGAGGGACTGTGTGACCAAAGCGACAGTTGGGTGACTGGGGAGGGACTGTGTGACCAGAGCGACAGTTGGGTGATTGGGGGAGGGACTGTGACCAGAGCAACAGTTGGGTGACTGGGGGGAGGGGCTTTGTGTAACCAGAGCGACAGTTGGGTGACTGGGGAGGGACGGTGTGACCAGAGCAACAGTTGGGTGATTGGGGGAGGGACTGTGTGACCAGAGCGACACTTGGGTGACTGGGGGAGGGACTGTGTGACCAGAGCGACAGTTGGATGATTAGGGGAGGGACTGTGTGACCAGAGCAACAGTTGGGTGACTGGGGGAGGGACTGTGTGACCAGAGCAACAGTTGGGTGATTAGGGGAGGGACTGTGTGACCAGAGCGACAGTTGAGTGACTGAGGGAGCTTTGTGTGACCAGAGCGACAGTTGGGTGACTGGGGGAGGGACTGTGTGACCAGAGCGACAGTTGGGTGACTGGGGGAGGGACTGTGTGACCAGAGCAACAGTTGGGCGATTAGGGGAGGGGCTGTGTGACCAGAGCGACAGTTGAGTGACTGAGGGAGCTTTGTGTAACCAGAGCGACAGTTGGGTGACTGGGGGAGGGACTGTGTGACCAGAGCGACAGTTGGGTGACTGGGGGAGGGACTGTGTGACCAGAGCGACAGTTGGGTGACTGGGGGAGGGGCTGTGTGACCAGAGCGACAGCCGAGTGACTGGGGGAGGGACTGTGTGACCAGAGCGACAGTTGGGTGACTGAGGGAGGGACTGTGTGACTAGAGCGATAGTTGGGTGACTGGGGGAGGGACTGTGTGGCCAGAGCAACAGCCGGGTGACTGGGGAGGGGCTTTGTGTGACCAGAGCGACAGTTGGGTGACTGGGGAGGGGGCTGCGTGTGACCAGAGCTACAGCCGGGTGACTGGAGGGGGACTTGTTTTTCCTACTGTGACCTTAGTGATAGACCAGGGGGCCCCGTGGCCGGGGAAGCAGCCGAATGAATGAGAGAGGGCTCTGTACGGCCAGCTGCCAAGACAGTCGTTTAACTCTACACCCTCTGCATTGTCAGATGTACGGTGAGAAGGCCGAAGAGAGTGAGGAGCTCAAGCTGGACCTGGCCGACGTGAAGGAGATGTACAAACAGCAGATCGACCAGCTGACCAAGCGCTCCTGAGGCTGGACGGCGCTGTCCCGGCTCACGTGTCTGCTGACGGGACGGGCCTGTCCCATCGCCGGTGGCTCCATCGGCCGCTCCACCGCACCCTCCACTGGTCCGTCCACCGCGCTGTCCGTCGGTCCCTCCATCGGTTCCTCCGCCGGACCATCCATCGGTTCTTCCACCGCACCCTCCATCGGCCCTTCCGCCGCACTCTCCATCGGTCCGTCCACTGTATTATCCGTCGGTTCCTCCACCGGTCCCTCCGCCGAGTCCTCCACCGGGACCTTCACCAGGCCCTCCACCGGACACTCAACCTGCCGCTCCGCCCTACCCTACATCGGTCCCTCCACCGGTCCCGAACCCACCGCCGAGTCCTCCACCTGGCCCTTCACCGGGGCCTCCACCGGACACTCAACCGGCCCCTCCAGCGTACCCTCCATCGGTTCCCCCGCCGGACTCTCCACCGGACCCTCTGCGTGCGCTCCGTCAGACCCTCCACCGGACCACCCTTCGCCGGACCGTCTCCGGGCCCCGCAGTTGGTCCGCCCGCCGGTCCCGGCCGAGGCACCGGCATCGGCCGGAGCGGGACCGCCGCCGCCTCGGTGTCCCTCAAACAGACCCTGCACCGCCCCTGTCGGAGTCCCCTCAAACAGACCCTGCGCCGTCACTGCCGGAAGCCCCTCAGACGTACCCTGCACCGCCCCTGCCGGAGGTCCCTCAGACAGACCCTCCTCTGTCTTCTCCGGAGGACCATCTATCGGACCCTTGGACAGACCTTTCGTCGTCCTCTCCGGAGGACCATCTAGCGAACCCCTGGACGGCCGTTCTACTGCCATCTCCGGAGGACCATCTGGCGTACAACTGGACAGACCTTCCACTGTCCGGAGAACTCTCTAGCGGTCCCCTGTACAGACCTTACCCCGTCCCGAGAACTATCTAGTGGTCCCCTAGACACACCCTACGCCGTCTCCGCCGGCGACCCTGCAACCGTTCGTTCTCCGATGGCAGTCCCGGGCGCCGTGTGCAGACCACGGCCGCGGGAGCCACCTCCGGCGGCGCACGTGAGCGGCGCACTGGCGGGACGGTCGCCGCGGCTCTCGTGGCGGCAGCTGCACGCGCCGGTGTGGGAGGCGACAGACGGGACGGTCGCCGCGGCTCTCGTGGCGGCAGCTGCACGCGCCGGTGTGGGAGGCGACAGACGGGACGGTCGCCGCGGCTCTCGTGGCGGCAGCTGCACGCGCCGGTGTGGGAGGCGACAGACGGGACGGTCGCCGCGGCTCTCGTGGCGGCAGCTGCACGCGCCGGTGTGGGAGGCGACAGACGGGACGGTCGCCGCGGCTCTCGTGGCGGCAGCTGCACGCGCCGGTGTGGGAGGCGACAGACGGGACGGTCGCCGCGGCTCTCGTGGCGGCAGCTGCACGCGCCGGTGTGGGAGGCGACAGACGGGACGGTCGCCGCGGCTCTCGTGGCGGCAGCTGCACGCGCCGGTGTGGGAGGCGACAGACGGGACGGTCGCCGCGGCTCTCGTGGCGGCAGCTGCACGCGCCGGTGTGGGAGGCGACAGACGGGACGGTCGCCGCGGCTCTCGTGGCGGCAGCTGCACGCGCCGGTGTGGGAGGCGACAGACAGGACGGTCGCCGCGGCTCTCGTGGCGGGAGCTGCACGTGGCGGTGTGGGAGGCGACAGACGGGACGGTCGCCGCGGCTCTCGTGGCGGGAGCTGCACGCGCCGGTGTGGGCGGCGACAGACGGGCCAGGCCGTGAGCCGCGCGGCTGCCACCTCCGGGCCGGGTTGGAGGGCGGGGCAGAGCCCAGGTGGGGGCCGTGTCGATGTGCTGCCGATAGGTGGCCGGCTTTTCGACTGTTACGATGGCGCTAGCGCCACCAGACGTGACGACTTCCATGCTGAAGGGATCGTTGCCGGGTTGACGATTGATGGTGTGGCATGTCTCCGACAAGGTGACCAGCAAGCGTGAGTGCGGATTTCAGCGTCGGGTCCTGTTGCCCGCCCCGCCCCCACGCTGGGCATGTATGTCGCTGGGCATCATGCGCGCACTGAGAAAGCAGCGGCTGGAACGCAAGGCCCGCTGTGATCGGGAAGTCGTTCGATTTGTCGTGTTGGTTAATGGCGTCCAAATGACTTAGCTACCGCCAGAATCACGCTCAGAGCGTGCCGTGAAAGTTGAACCGCGTGCGTAGTTTAAAACGGCAGGAGCGGAATCGGATGTGCCGTTCTCATCAGACGCAAATTACGTGGTGAAGGGTGTCGTGCCAGCCTACACCTCCGTGCGAACTGTATGAACCGTACATCGGCTATCACCATCACTAACTCCATCGCTTACTGTGCCTTTGCGCATCTGACCATTTGTTTATATCGACTGTCGAGCGCAGAACGTGGATGTCACATGGCGCCACATTCGCGGCAGTTGGATGATTCTGTCGAGCATTACACTCCGCACCACGGCATTATACAGCGATGTGCTCGTCGTGCGCTGAGGGTGCAATATAACCCACATGGGTTGACGCACCCTAAAACCCCAATAATCATCGTCGTGCGCTGAGGCCGGCGCCGACGAGCCGCGTTCCGTGCTCGGTTGGTACGCCGTGTACTCGGGGGGGCAGTGTTTCGGGTCGGTCGCCTGATGTGTGTGGGGTGGGGTGTCGGGCGTCGGTGGAATGCGTCGCGTGCCGCCCGCGTGCGCCACGGAAACAACACTATTTTACTCACACGGCCGAGGAGCCGTTTCACGTTGACGGCGTTGTAACTGGTGGCGACGCTTGCCCTGGTTGTGATACATTGCGCGGCCGACTCGCGCCGTCCGCGCGAGACACGATTGCCGTCCTGTGCGGGCACGACGGCGCCTCGCAGGACTGTGGTTGTCGGCGCTCGGGCGGGCGGGCGGACGTCTTCATTGCGGGGCCGTCGGTGACTCGAGCCGACACGTCCCCCGCCACGAAGGTGGCAGGTGTCGGCCGTCACAGGGCCAAGCCGTCGGTGTCGGGCGTCTGTGACGGTCGGGGCGCGCCCCCGCCGCCCTCCCGGCTCGTGATACCGTCCGACATCGGTCGGGGCGCGCCCCCGCCGCCCCCCCGGCTCGTGATACCGTCCGACATCGGTTGGGGCGCGCACCTGCCGCCCGCCCGCCCGGCTCGTGATTCCGGCCAGCTTGCGGTGGGCGCTGTCTTGTCTCGGGTCGGATGGGGTCGGGCTACTTGTGACGGTGTCTTGTGGATGGCGCGCCGTGTTGTGTCGGGTCGTCAGGCTTGTCTACGGTCGGGCCGTACGCTGCAGGGTGGAGATGTGTGCAATCAACGGTCGCCGGACGCCCAAAGTTGATTATTTATGGTTATTTATTGGGCGGTGATTTTCGTGAATGTGTGCCGCCACTATTAGGGAAGATGTACGGTAGCCCGAATACATTTATACGCTGCGAAGGCGTGCTTTGCTCGAGTGCGATCGCTGCAACAGGTAGCGTGGCGTTCAGACGACTGAACGTGCCAGCAGGCCCGCCCAGACCGGCGCCAGGAAGCTACAGGCGACAGGACGCACAAGATGACGGAAAACAATACAACACTCGGATTTGTACACGCTACGAAAGCAGAGTCCACCGCCCGCTGATGACGTCAACGGCTCACAGTAGCCCAGCGCTGAACGGGGGAGGGGGTACCGTCTCACGGCACAGTTCGGAGCGTCACGCCTCCAACCATTGACACACCTCGTCACGCCGTGGAACACAAAGCAGAGTCCACCGCCCGCTGATGACGTCAACGGCTCACAGTAGCCCAGCGCTGAACGGAGGAGGGGGGCGGTACCGTCTCACGGCACAGTTCAGAGCGTCACGCCTCCAACCATTGACACACCTCATCACGCCGTGGAACACAATGCACACATCCCATCCTATCTACGAACTAGATCACACCTCCATTTTCCGGCAGACCGAGTAAATCCGAAGTCGAATAAAAATATCCGAACCTCCATCACGACACCCAAATTCAGCCAGGGAGCAACGTATCGGCCCAACGGCCAACACGTCAATATACAGGGAGAAAAACGATCCGAAAACCACACGCGTATTCCAGAATAGCTGAGACGCTCCATTAAATGTGGGATGAATACAATTGAATACCACAAACACCACAAACTGCATCATGACAGGGACCAGTCACACAACACAACTATCTAGTGTTGAAGAAAAAAAACAGATAATCTTGACCTTCCAGCCCCCAAAGGCTAGGTGCGTTGGAAAATAATTCATTGATTTCGTTATGGTGCGAACAGTTTAGCAACTGCTTCTGTGCGCAGATTCACCTGGTGAACCATACCCATTTACTGTATATGATGATTTGACGCATTCTAAAGTTAGTTTTGTTCTATTATTTATCCACAGTGATACACTCCCACCCCTGAATTATACGACAATGCAGCACTGCTGTCTTTCAAACAACTCGTGTACACTCAGGCATGTGCAGAAGCAGTGGGAGTCGATAGGCAGACTACCCTACCAAGTTTGCGGATGCCGAAATTCGAGAACTTTCAACGATTACCTCATGGTGCCGCCGAACGGTCCGTAGAGCCGGAGGTGCCAGAGAAACGGCTGTGGCCCTACCACCTTCACAGTCGCTCCCGCATACCTGCCGGCGTCGCCGTCCCCCCAAAACACAGCATGCCGCAGCCGCCGCTCCGGTGCAACAAGTCGCATCCACGTGTGTACCATCGCCAGCCTGTCCAGTGTACACGCTCCAGCGAAGCTGCAGCGCGCCAAGTGTCGCGTCCACGTGTGTGCCACCGCCAACTTTCCCACGTGTGTCACAGCTCCCGGAGACGCTCGCGGCGTTGACTCTGAAGCGTCAACGGCTCGCCGTCGGAACTGAGCCGCATCTCGACACGGAAGCACTGCTCTCAGCCGACTCTCCAGCCACGCAGAGAGCGGAGCGGCATTTCCGGCCGCAGCCGAGCCACGGCTCGCCCCTCCGCGAGGTCAGTCCCACCTCGCCGACGGTTCACTTCTTCCACAAGTAGACCAGCTCCGCGACTCACTTCTTCCACGAGTGGACCAGCTCCGCGGCTCACTTCTTCCACGAGTAGCCCGGCTCCGCGGCTCACTTCTTCCACGAGTGGACCGGCTCCGCGGCTCACTTCTTCCACGAGTAGAGCAGCTCCGCGGCTCACTTCTTCCGTGAGTGGACCGGCTCCGCGACTCACTTCTTCCACGAGTGGACCAGCTCCGCGGCTCACTTCTTCCACGAGTAGCTCGGCTCCGCGGCTCACTTCTTCCACGAGTGGACCGGCTCCGCGGCTCACTTCTTCCACGAGTAGACCGGCTCCGCGGCTCACTTCTTCCACGAGTGGACCGGCTCCGCGGCTCACTTCTTCCACGAGTAGACCGGCTCCGCGGTTCACTTCTTCCAAGAGTACAGCGGCTCCACGGTTCACTTCTTCCACGAGCAGAGCAGCTCCGCGGCTCACTTCTTCCACGAGTGGACCGGCTCCGCAGCTCACTCCTTCCACGAGTAGACCAGCTCCACGGTTCACTTCTTCCACAAGTAGACCAGCTCCACGGTTCACTTCTTCCACGAGTAGACCGGCTCCGCGGCTCACTTCTTCCACGAGTGGACCGGCTCCGCGGCTCACTTCTTCCACGAGTAGACCAGCTCCAGCGGTCGGCCGACGCGCCAGTGTCGCTCGCTGACCTGCTCCAGGCTGAGCTCCCCGGCCAGTGTGACGTACTGGCCAGGGGACGGCGACACCTGGAGGTAGATGGTGGTGGTGGATTTGTGCTTTAGGGCGCGTCGACTGCATTGGTCATTTTGCGCCCATCTGGAGGTACATGGGGCGGCGGAGGTGACGGCCACTGGCTGCACTGGTGGGCGTGGCAGTACCACGGCTACTCTGTAGTCGGCACAAAGAGTGGCCATAGCTGCATATGCAGGTGTAGGTGTATAGAGTATGGACCATAGGTCATGCAAGTCATAGGTACATATGTGTAGAGTGGTCATATCTATATATGTAGGTGAATAGATCAGCATAGGACTGCACCATGTGAGAGGCACACGTCGCAGCCAGGACTGCACCACGTGAGAGGCACACGTCAGCCAGGACTGCACCGCGTGAGAGACACACGTCACAGCCAGGACTGCACCGCGTGAGAGGCACACGTCACACAACGTGAGAGGCGCACATCACAGCTAGGACTGTACCGCGTGAAAGGCACACATCACAGCCAGGACTGCACCGTGTGAGAGGCACACGTCACAGCCAGGACTGTACCGCGTGAAAGGCACACGTCACAGCCAGGACTGTACCGCGTGAGAGGCGCACATCACAGCTAGGACTGTACCGCGTGAGAGGCACACATCACAGCCAGGACTGTACCGCGTAAGAGGCATACATCACAGCCAGGACTGTAGCGCGTGAGAGGCACACATCACAGCCAGGACTGCACCGCGTGAGAGGCACACGTCACACCACGTGAGAGGCACACACCACAGCCAGGACTGCACCATGTGAGAGGCACACGTCACAGCCAGGACTGCACCACGTGAGAGGCACACGTCACACCACGTGAGAGGCACACACCACAGCCAGGACTGCACCACGTGAGAGGAACACGTCACAGCCAGGACTGCACCACGTGAGAGGCACACGTCACACCACGTGAGAGGCACACACCACAGCCAGGACTGCACCATGTGAGAGGCACACGTCACACCACGTGAGAGGCACACACCACAGCCAGGACTGCACCACGTGAGAGTCACACATCACAGCCCGGACTGTACCGCGTGAGAGGCACACGTCACACCACGTGAGAGGCACACACCATAGCCAGGACTGCACCGTGTGAGAGGCACTCGTCACAGCCAGGACTGCTAGTTAGTTGGGCTTCAGGGCGCGTAGACCATGTTGATCATATAGCCAGCCAGGACTGCGCCGCGTGAGAGGAACACGTCACACCACGCGAGAGGCACACGTCACAGCCAGGACTGCACCACGTGAGAGGCACACATCACAGCCAGGACTGCACCACGTGAGAGGCACACATCACAGCCAGGACTGCACCGTGTGAGAGGCACACATCACAGCCAGGACTGTACCGCGTGAGAGGCACACATCACAGCCAGGACTGTACCGTGTGAGAGGCACACGTCACACCACGTGAGAGGCACACACCACAGCAAGGACTGCACCGCGTGAGAGGCACACATCACAGCCAGGACTGCACCGCGTGAGAGGCACACATCACAGCCAGGACTGCACCGCGTGAGAGGCAGACATCACAGCCAGGACTGCACCGCGTGAGAGGCACACGTCACAGCCAGGACTGCACCGCGTGAGAGGCACGTCACACCGCGTGAGAGGCACACGTCACAGCCCGGACGAAAGCCTTGTCATTCGCGCGCCGCACGGCCATCTGGGTAGCTGACCTGTTTGTTTATCGGGTATTTCACGACGAACTTTATGCACGATCACGGCTAATGGCGCCGCCCACACTGTTTCGCAGGTGGGCCGTGGGATTGGGAAATGTCCCGAGTGGTGCGAGTCTTGAACCCGGGACCTTCGGTACCCAGAACTCAACACCTTAACCACTCGGCCATCCCAGCCCGGATAGCTGACCTGGATGGTGAAGTTGGTGAGACTGGCCGGCAACGGCGACTCGAGGTCCAGCGGCAGCCGCATCATCAGGTACTTGGTCAGGTGATCCACTGCAGCACCAGGTCAGACGTTAACGCCGAAGGTAGCAGCCCGCCGGACGGCTACTGGCCAAATCAGAGCCACAGTGCTCTGACCGACGGGATTGCCGGCCAAATCAGAGCTAGTGCTCTGACCGCTGGAAGATTACCAGTCAAATCAGAGCTACAATGCTCTTACCGCCAGAATATTACTAGCCAAATCAGAGCTAGTGCTCTGACCATCAGAAGATTGTCGACCAAATCAGAGCTACAGAGCTCTCACCGAATCGGACCCGGACCGGTCTTATCCGCGACACTCGATCGAGAATCACAGTGAGCATGCTCCCCGCGGAATGCTGATTCCCGAAACAGCCATCACTAACCAGCACCATTCATAGCAGGTTGTTCCCACAGAAACGCTTGAGAAGCATCACCGCGGGACGTGTCCTGCACAACAAGGTAATTGGCGTGATGCACCACCATGTCACAGACGTTTGCATTAGATATTAGACCTGAACGAGCGTTACATGGAAACGTGAACCCCAAAACCGGCTGCAGCCACAGTCGCCGGGCGGCTATGCCGTCAAGGCACAAACACAACAACCGCCACCGAACGCTTTCACCATCGCCACTCTCACCCAGCAACTCCTGAGATCGAGCAAATTTACCGTCAAACACGCACACGTTGACCGAGCTCGACAAACATGACAAACATGACAACACGCCCAGCAGTCGAGCGAACGATGGGCTGGCCATGTGCCGGCGGCCGCCCCCGGGCGCGGCCGGGCCCGGTGCCCACCTGTGGCGTTGGCCGTGGTCTTGAGGTAGCGCACGGCGTTCTCCTTGAGGTCGCGCAGCAGCACCGTGTCGCCAGCCATTGCCACCGGGTGTGGCTTAAACACCTGCCGGGCGGGGATGGCCGTCATTACCTGGTGTACACAGGGGACGCGACACCTACTGCCACCGGGTGTGACTTAAACACCTGCCGGGCGGGGATGGCCGTCATTGCCTGGTGACACCTACTGCCACCGGGTGTGGCTTAAACACCTGCCGGGCGGGGATGGCCGTCATTACCTGGTGTACACAGGGGACGCGACACCTACTGCCACCGGGTGTGGCTTAAACACCTGCCGGGCGGGGATGGCCGTCATTACCTGGTGTACACAGGGGACGCGACACCTACTGCCACCGGGTGTGGCTTAAACACCTGCCGGGCGGGGATGGCCGCCATTACCTGGTGTCACAGGGGACGCGACACCTACTGCCACCGGGTGTGGCTTAAACACCAGCCGGGCGGGAATGACCGTCATTACCTGGTGACACCTACCGCCACCGGGTGTGGCTTAAACACCTGCCGGCCGGGGTGGCCGTCATTACCTGGTGTACACAGGGGCGTACACAGGGCGGGTCATTTGGCGCCCATTCGACCGGGACACACAGACGCCTGCCGGACACAACACCGTCCCGACACGCCCGCCCGACAGCGTCACAACAATGGCTTCTCGCTAGGTGTGAGATGTCGAAACGAGTGCAGCAGGATGTCGAAATCACCATGAAAATAATGTTGCTTCAAATGCTTGAGTCCTTCATACCCAGTTTTTAGACAATTGGCTACATATGACTCGTTTCGGTTGCATGTACTAGTTTTGCATGTTTTAGAAGTACCTAATTTGTGGATATCAACGACAACGATACAAACGCATTTGCTATAAGCCGGTATTGTATAATATAGCACATCCTTTACCTGGAATTGAGCTACAGGATGTTCGGTACCACGGTACCGGATCGGTTATGGTGAGCATAAGGATGACACATATAAACTGGATACTGTTAGAAATGAGGCATGAAGACTTCACAAACACGCACCAAGAAGCAAGATGTTGATACATCTGTGGGAAGGATGCCGATTCAGTGTTCAGCAAGTGGTATATTCCACCCTATTTCACGAATAATTTATCACGGCCGCCCGACGACCGCCAGCGGCGCGCCACCCGCCGCCTCACCAGCTCGATCTCGGGCACGGCCGGCTCGTCGGCCGGCTCGCCGTCGTTGCTGGTGGACGGCGCCTCCAGGCCGGACGACTCGTTGTCGGACGCCAGCTTGGCCCGCTTGGCCGGCGGCGGGCCCGACGGTGCGGAGAGCGCGGGGGGCGCGGCCGGCGCGGCGGCCGGCTCGGCCATCGGCTCCGGCCCGCCCAGGCCTGCGCAGACGGTCGGCCGGTCAGTGGTCCGATGTTACAGCACAGACGGTCGGCCGGTCAGTGGTCCGATGTTACAGCACAGACGGGCGGCCGGTCAGTGGTCCGATGTTACAGCACAGACGGTCGGCCGGTCAGTGGTCCGATGTTACAGCACAGACGGGCGGCCGGTCAGTGGTCCGATGTTACAGCACAGACGGGCGGCCGGTCAGTGGTCCGATGTTACAGCACAGACGGGCGGCCGGTCAGTGGTCCGATGTTACAGCACAGACGGGCGGCCGGTCAGTGGTCCGATGTTACAGCACAGACGGTCAGTCACCGACACACTCCGGACGCCTACTCAGTGGTCCAATGTCATGCTATAACACAGACGGTCGTCAGTTCAAGCTCAAGCCGCCCGGTCAATGGTCCAAAGTTACAACACAGATGGTCGGCCCGACACACCCAAGCCGCCCGTTCAATGGCCCAAAGTTACAACACAGACGGTCGGCCCGACACACCCAAGCCGCCCGTTCAATGGTCCAAAGTTACAACACAGATGGTCGGCCCGACACACCCAAGCCGCCCGTTCAATGGTCCAAAGTTGCAACACAGATGGTCGGCCCGACACACCCAAGCCGCCCGTTCAATGGCCCAAAGTTGCAACACAGATGGTCGGCCCGACACACCCAAGCCGCCCGTTCAATGGCCCAAAGTTACAACACAGACGGTCGGCCCGACACACCCAAGCCGCCCGTTCAATGGTCCAAAGTTACAACACAGATGGTCGGCCCGACACACTCAAACCGCCCGTTCAGTGGCCCAATGTTACAACACAGACGGTCGGCCGGTCACAAGACATACTCAAGTCACCTGCTCAGTGGCCCAATGTTACAACACAGACGGTCGGCCCAGACACACCCAAGCCGCCCGTTCAATGGCCCAAAGTTACAACACAGATGGTCGGCCCGACACACCCAAGCCGCCCGTTCAATGGTCCAAAGTTACAACACAGATGGTCGGCCCGACACACCCTAGCCGCCCGTTCAATGGCCCAAAGTTACAACACAGATGGTCGGCCCGACACACCCAAGCCGCCCATTCAATGGTCCAAAGTTGCAACACAGACGGTCGGCCCGACACACCCAAGTTCAATGGTCCAAAGTTACAACACAGATGGTCGGCCCGACACACCCAAGCCGCCCGTTCAATGGTCCAAAGTTACAACACAGATGGTCGGCCCGACACACCCAAGCCGCCCGTTCAATGGTCCAAAGTTACAACACAGATGGTCGGCCCGACACACCCAAGCCGCCCGTTCAATGGTCCAAAGTTACAACACAGATGGTCGGCCCGACACACCCAAGCCGCCCGTTCAATGGCCCAAAGTTACAACACAGATGGTCGGCCCGACACACCCACGCCGCCCATTCAATGGTCCAAAGTTACAACACAGACGGTCGGCCCGACACACCCAAGCCGCCCGTTCAATGGTCCAAAGTTACAACACAGACGGTCGGCCCGACACACCCAAGCCGCCCGTTCAATGGTCCAAAGTTACAACACAGATGGTCGGTCCGACACACCCAAGCCGCCCGTTCAGTAGCCACGGTCGGCCGGTTAACGACACACTCAAACCACCCACTCAGTGGCTCAATGTTATAACAATCGTTGTGGGTGCACTCTGCGCGTTCTTTTCGCAGCACCCATCACTGCCCTTCCCACTCACACACAAACAAACATGCTGATACATTTGTAGGTTCATCTAGGCCACACTGTCTTTATTCATATAACTATGAAACATTTCTGATGGTTGTGGGGGAGGCTGAAGGCCAGGATGCTTCAAAATCTAGCAAGAAGCCAAATATTTGTGAATCCTGCCCAATTTAAAGTACTTGAGCTGTGTGGGGGTAGCTGCAACCATTAAAGGTGCCTTTGTTGTATGTTATACAGTACAACATTGCAAATATATATAGCAATAGTGGACAAAGTGCATGATGCAACTTTGTGAGAGCACATGGCAGGTGTTAGGGTACATAAAAAAAGGTTTGTGGGTGCATGTGCACCTATGAAGAGATATGAATGCTATATACCACATGGCATGTGCTCATGACACACCATACAAGCTGCATACCTGATTTGTGGTTCTAAAAGCACACTCAATTAACAAGAGTGTTGTATATGCATTTACTAGGCCCATAAACTAAGCTTTAAAATGGTTCATTTTCAGCTCTACATGCATTTATTCCCCTCCCAGATAGGAATTGCACCACAGTCATGCATCTTCACTGGTCAATGGTTGTGGGGCTGTGGCACTTACATTATTATGTGTATGTGCTTGACACATAAGCACCAGACATACATGGGAGCATCTCTAGAGGGAAGAGCACATAGTGCAGTAGTGGGAAAATAGATAGTAAGAATGAAGGACCAAAAAAGGATCAACCAATTGGAGCAACCACAAAGTAAAAGCCACAGAAGATATCCACTGCAACAGCTTATAATATGGATATTCCATGGAAGTGTTCAGGTGGCAATTCTTAGTGTTTAATCTAATACTGTAATTCAAGTGACTAGAGGTGGTAATCCTGTGCAAGAATCTCCATCATACTATGGCACAAGCCAGGACACACTGGAGCTGTGCATATTGTGCTGTGGTATAAATAGCATAGAGATGCAAGAAGATAGACATCAATAAGTTCAATACATTTGATCAACATGCATTTGTGGACTTTACCCATAGTCAAAATACACTAATCAGACACAGCAATATAGGAATGCATATCAGCAAAGACTACCAAAGCCTAATTTTACCAGAATGTGCAGGTGCAGTTGCCTATTTTCTAAGGAGTGCTTTAGCCATTTAATGCTTGCAAAGTCCTCCATAAATTATCATTACTGTGATAACTACTCATTATTTTCATTGGATATTATTGTGCTTTAGGGTGTTCACACAAAAGAAGCTTTGCAAACATTTTTTTCCACAAAACAAGCAAACAGGTCAGGATTGTGTAGGTTATGTTGCATTTTATTTTATTCTTTAAACACTACTTTCCATGCTATACTACATAATGCAAAGGACCCTGTTTGGTGTTACTTTGCTCACAAACTTAAAAATAAGCATTTGCACAGAAAACAAGTGGTCCCATCATCATAGTCACGTTAATAAACATTGCATTGGAAGGATAAACAGCAAGGATTCACAAAACACATTAAAGCAAAAAAAATTACCGTGATTTAAACATGGCACTATACTAGACAGTCTCCTTCCCCACTGGCCTTTAGTTTGGTGCCCAACTTCAACATTACCAGTCCCATATTTTCAAACCTGTACCAATGGCAATTGTATATCTAGTATATATCTATATCTGCAAACCTTGGTGAGTGCACCTGAAATGCTCACCATGTTGGCTGCACTTGTATGCGTGAGGTATGATGCACACCTAATGTCCTGAGCACAGCACACCCTCCCTACATCACCCACCATGCATCACAGGGATACTGCACTGCACTCTCACAGGGGACACTGCACACATCACAGGGGACACTGCACTCAAACAAGATTTAATTGTGGCCACTACATGTTGTATTCTAAGTTTGTTTTAATTTTAATCCATGATTGATTTAGGTTATCTAACTGATGGTCTTTGTCACCTGGACCTGGAGGAGCTTCCACTGGAGTTGGGGGAGCCTGACTTCCTGGATTGCTGGAATCATCAGCCACAACCTTCTTCCTGTTTTGCCGGTTCTGTGCCTGAATTTTTATTCCCTCTTCAATGGAACTAACAAGAGCAGCTTGGCTATGACTTTTGTTCAACTTTGCTAGAACTCGTTCCTGGTGAGCTTCATACTCATCACGACTTGGATAGATCTTGGCAATGAGATTGTCAAAATTTGGATCTGGTCGTAGAGATCTCTTGGACACCAGCTTCTTCCTGCAGGTCGGACACTCCTTGTTCCCAGATCGGAGAGCTGTGATAATGCACTCATTACAGAAGCGGTGCAGGCATTCCTTTGTAGTCATTGTATTCTTCAACATATCAAGACATATTGGACACATCAGTTCACTGTGAAGACTTCGAGGTGAAACAGCAATGACAGTGTTGTCAATGACTGGTTCTTGAGGTGTCCTGTGAAGTTCATACAGTGAGAGTTCCCAGGTTTTGCTCGTACCTGATGAATCTGTGCTGACAGCCATCCTTCATGCAATCAGAGGAAACCGAAAGGAGGCAGGAGATCAAAGTACTTCTTAATTTTGTTGCCGGATAGGACTTGTAAGTATAGCACATAGATAAATGTTGAGGAATAGGTATTGCTTCCAGTTCACTGTTCAGATGGCTAATATTTATGTGCCAGATGTTCCAGACGTTTCAGTCACTTTAGTTGAATAACGATCTTGAGTAATTCAGCTCAAACTTTAATCCACGTTCAGACTTCCACAGAATTCCACGTAAAATCCACGCAATTTGTGAGCCAGGTTCAATGCCGGGAATCTTCAGTTCAAGGAAGTAAACAACAACAGACTAACAAGATATCGTTCATGTGACAAAACCGGCGTTTTTAATGGCCCAACACGATGAAATAATGTCGTCTATGATTAATATTACAACGAATTGTATCTATTAAGCACATTGTTGTAATTGTATTTGTGATTATTTCTTATCGGATATTTGTTGTTCGTGAAATTCCCTAAACGTATATATTTGTATTCCATAATTATCAAATCTATTCCATAAATGACGTACTTATTTAATGACATTATTATGCGGCCAAATTTGCGCATTCTATTTCAGGCGGGAATGTTTTGCGGGTGATTGCTAGATGCATAGGACGGTTATATGGAGATATGGAAAGCCCGAAATAAGCATATATCTGGTCTGCTAGTTCGGAGACAGCGTGCTAGCTTCCGAATTTAAGGTAGGTGTCCTGCTTCATATCGTTTACTTCAAGTGTTTTGTGTGTCGCTTCTTACAGAAAGGTGCCTGCACAATAACATGGAATGCTTCTGTTCGTGGCTTGAAGGTGGGTGTGCCGGCGCTAAGGTAGGTAGGTACCTACCTACCTACTGTATCCGCATTGCTTTAGTCAATCGGAGTACCAATTGGCAGAAGTTATCCAGGCAGTACAGGGAACGGTATATATCAAGATCAAGGTAAAATGGGACTTTTGGGATTTTTTTTATTGTCATGGGATATTTGAACGTGGAAATGATGATGCGACTACTCATTTTCTCTGCAAATGATTACTTTTCAGTTGGCAAAGAAATGCACTAGCAAAATCTTCACTACAAATATAGCATATTGCGTATACTGGTTTTCCGGTTAGGTTAGGTTAGGTTATGTTTTGTTATGTTAGGCTAGGTTAGGTTATGTTAGGCTAGGTTAGGTTAGGTTAGATTAGATTATATTATGCTATGATACATTTTATATATTATGCTGAAAATGAGTGACCGCATTGTCTTCATCATGTCAGAAAGCATACCATTACAAAAAAAAATTACAAATCACATTTTACCTTGATCTTGATATTTACCCCTAGGGTATATGACTTAAAAGTAATCATTTGCTGTGAAAATGAGTGACTGCATCATCTTCATCATGTCAGAAAGCATACAATCACAAAAAAAAATCAACAAAATCACATTTTACCTTGATCTTGATATTTACCCAGGGAACTGATAGTAGGTTTCATGTTGGAGTTAGGTACCTATTTGATTTATCTGCATTATTGCAGTTTATGTTATCTGTGAAGCAAGTTTCCCACACATTTTACCTCTATGAAGCAAGCAGGGGTTATGTTTGGTTAGGTCAGGTTATGTTAGTTCAGGCTAGGCTTTTTGTTTTAAGTTGGATTTTGTATTGGGATTTTTTTTTTCATATTGGGAAAATTTTCCACCAAAAATTATTTTGTCTTCCAAAGCAGGTTAGGTTATGTTATATTTTTTATTTGGAATTTTTGGAGAAATACACTGAATCTGGAATTTTGTTTAATAGTTTTCTTGCATGGAAGGTTTGGCTCCTAACAATTTCTGCCTGTATTGTTTCTTTGGGAAATCAGATAAGTGAGATATTCACTATTTAAAACAATGGCACTAAGCACTGAAATGGCAGATTATGCAGACTCCTTTGGTTGTGTAGTGATATTAGGCAATCCAACATTGGTATGTTTTAGGTGATTGGGCAGAAGCATTTGTTGAATCTGCAACGGAGGTTGTTCAGACTAAGAATGAAGGTTTATAATTTTTGTTTTAGACCGATTAACCTCAGTCATGCCGGCCAAAATACCATTACCAAAATACCAATACCAAATACCAAAATACTGGTAGTGACTTTCATAAGATTTGCAGCTAGTACTGATTTATCTAATAAATGAAGAGCAAGGTGAATCATGTGCTTTTTAGTACACCCCAAAGGTGTGTCATGGTTTTGTTTCCTGTCCATTAATCATAAATAAATTGTTACACTTGTTCCAGCAGATCCTCTGTGACCATGGCGAACTGACAGCATCCTATTTTGGAGTGGGTTGTGTGCTTCCCACAGTGTTTTACTCCCTTACCTTCTATGTCAATACATAAATATGATGGTACTATGATGATGGTATAAATATGATGGTGCATGGCTATTATTTTGGGCATAGTCTGGTAGTAGCATGTATCCAGGTTTGTGCAGTGGTACATCTATGATCTTTAAAGCTATTCACTAGCATGGCTGGTAAAGCAGCTGACCAATTGAAAAGAAGTGAGGCAGCAACACATTTGACATATGTCAATCAGGTAGGTGGGCAACTCATTTCCCATGTTGGTTGGTTATTGGTTTTACGACACGTCGACCGTTGAGTCATATAGCGTCGCCAATCTCTCACGCTGATTGGTCGCGGGCGAAGAGTAGCGACAGGTGAGACTCGAACCCACAACCTTTCGATTGTGAGACGGGCATCTTACCCCTAGACCACTCGTCCCCTAACTCATTTCCCATAGTGAACCAAATAGAAAGGGGTGAAGCTTAGGATTTACTTTTTGAATTAAGCTGGTATCATGGTTTCTTTTCAGATATTTCTGGGGAAATTTACCCTGCATCATTTCAGCCCCCTTATATGCATGGGATGGTGTGATGTTCCATTGAAAAGGGTGACGGTCTCATGGTAATGTTTAGCTATGGGAAGTCCAAATTTTCCAAAGTCCCTGGTTGGTTGGTTGGTTATTGGTTTTTACGACACGTCGACCATTGAGCCATATAGCATCGCCAATCTCACTGATTGGTTGCAGGCGAAGAGTAGCGACAGGCGAGACTCGAACCCACAATCTTTTGATTGCGAGACGAGCATCTTACCCCTAGACCACTCATCCCCTCCAAAGTCCCCAAACAAGGGACACTTCTATACCTGTGAAAATGTCTACACAATCTTCTCAGATGATCCATGGCCATGGTAGCTGATGTCTTGGAAGCCCACACAACTAACTTATACACAAACTACAATGCAATGCCCTGAAATTTTTAAAGTTGAGGGGAACTCACACTTAATGGGGATTGTTTTTTACATCACTTTCATGTTGGCATTAAGTGTTAGTTTTTTTTCCTACAGGCTATGAGATATATTTGCATCTGTATATGGCAGCAATACTGCCAATTAGTGAAGGCAGCAGATATGCTACTTACATCATCAAACATCAAAAGTCATGAATAGTAACAAAAAGGCATTATCCATCTACATTTTCGTTTGTTTTACATCAGTTGGATTTTTCACACCACTGTCCTTGCCCTCCACTCCACAAAATGTCTGTCTCAGGACACTGCTCAAATGTTCCTGTTAAAATCGTTGCATTTATCTGGTATAGTGTGATTATCCCTCTGCATATGGGGGGGGGGTACAAGTATGACAACACATGAAATCTCTAAGTTGTACTAAATTCAGAGTGATGTAAGGATTACAGCATTGTGGGCGTGTGTCTCGCGTTAGCCGAGGGGCCGCGGTAGCTCAGTTGGTAGAGTGTCGGACTCTTGATCACAAGATTGTGGGTCCGAATCTCACAACCGACGGCGTTTACCGAATCCACCCGCGACCAATCGGCGTGATAGGTTGGCGACGCTATATAGCCTAGCGGCTGAATGCGTTGTAAAAGAACCCAGGGTTCTTCGCATTAGCCGAGCTGCCAACGGCCGTCCGTGTACAGACGTGTTGCCTATGCCATACGTCTGTCACATCATGATATTGCACTGTGCAGCAGAGTTGCATAAAGTGTCAGTGAACCACCCACGCTGTGGATCCTCGGCCTGATGATGTCAGGTGACGTGCGGCACATGTTGCTAATCAGTAGCACTGTTGCAGCTGCCTCGAAAATTGCGACGGGGCTCGTAGGTCGCTAATTCATAATTTCATTCATTCAGCACCTGGAATGATCCTGACCCAGTATGTAGAATGCTTAGTGCTGAGATATGTGCATGGACCATGTTTATTGTGATGTGATCAGGTAATTTTGAGCCCAATGAGTTTTCACAGAATACCTCCTCAGGTAGCAATGTGCATGGTCATTGGTTATGAACATATGGACATATTATTGCCCTCAGACAGAAGCTGATGTGCTTTGGTTTGTACGTCTTGCCACAAACGTTTAGGTGGGATCGTTTTTCGTCTCCTCCGGGACCTCAGTGTGAGCAGACGCCTTGTGTCCGCAGGCGGTGACCGGCAGTCTCGGTAGCCGTCTGCCGCAGCGCCACTGCACTGCCCCGGTCACGTGTCACGTGACGAATCACGTGGGCGCCGCCATGCCGTGCGAGATGATCACCCTCCAGCTGGGCCAGTGCGGCAACCAGATCGGCTTCGAGTTCTGGAAGAAACTGTGCAGCGAGCACGGCATCAGCGCCGACGGCGTGCTGGAGCCGTTCGCCACCGACGGCCAGGACCGCAAGGACGTGTTCTTCTACCAGGCCGACGACGAACACTACATCCCGCGCTCGGTGCTGCTCGACCTGGAGCCGCGCGTCATCCACGGCATCATGTCGTCGCCGTACGCCAAGCTCTACAACCCGGAGAACGTCTACCTGAGCAAGGACGGCGGCGGCGCCGGCAACAACTGGGCGTCCGGCTACGCGCAGGGCGAGCGCTTCTACGAGGAGGTGTTCGACATCATCGACCGCGAGGCCGACAACAGCGACAGTCTCGAGGGCTTCGTGCTGTGCCACTCGATCGCCGGCGGCACCGGCTCCGGCATGGGCTCGTTCATCCTGGAGAAGCTCAACGACCGCTTCCCCAAGAAGCTGATCCAGACGTACTCGGTGTTCCCCAGCCAGGACGAGATCAGCGACGTGGTGGTGCAGCCGTACAACTCGCTGCTGACGCTCAAGCGGCTGACGCAGAGCGCAGACTGCGTGGTCGTGCTGGACAACACGGCGCTCAACCGGATCGCCGTCGACCGTCTGCACATCCAGAACCCGACTTTCTCGCAGATCAACGCGCTGGTGTCGACCATCATGTCGGTCAGCACCACCACGCTGCGCTACCCCAGCTACATGAACAACGACCTGATCGGGCTGATCGCGCCGCTCATTCCCACGCCGCGCCTGCACTTCCTGATGACCGGCTACACCCCGCTGACGACAGATCAGGTGAGGGCTGCACTCTGCTGACGACCGATCAGGTGAGGATTGCATCCCGCTGACAACCGAGCAATTTTAGTTGAGTGTAGTTATTTCCTCCATAGCATCTATGAGTGTGGGATTCTGGTGGCGGATGTAATCAGGCAGCTCTGAGGGCCGATATATGACGCCATTGTGACTGGCTGTGACCACGAGCTTCACCTTGGTACAGGGTGGGATTGTCATATTTGGATCCAGGATACGGAACGGAAAATTTTGGGGTCCTGTCATTCGGAGAGAATCATTTTCTTCCTTTTCGTCACATTAGATATTCCTCTTTGTATTTTCCAGTGGACATCGAACATTCTATTAACAAGTGGCAATTCTAGTATGTCATGCAGCACTTTTCCACCACCAAGCAAGAACAAGGAGATGATAATTTTGTATAGACGGTAATGTCCTGGGTAGCAAGGATTCCGGAGCACCCTACTTTTCCAAACCTGGCCTGTATGGCCTGCGGTGGCCCTCTGGCGATGGATGCTCCCAGCAAGGCCTGTGACCACATGGTGACTCGAATATGGCCCGAATGTGACACGAGGTTCAGCTGAATGCCATGAAGTGAAGTTCAAGTGTGAACAAGCAGAAACTAAAAACTTCATGAAATTTCACAGCATCGAACTACAGCAGCAGTTCGAATTCCACCACAACCAATTTATGACATGTATGCCTTCAGTATCGCTCCAACAATTGCTATTCGTCACGTTTGGGCGTGTTAAGTAATTCGGATTGTTCGTTGTGCCCCCAGACACATAGAATCATCCCAATTAAACTTAATTAAATGTATTTATGAATTAAATATTATGAATTAAATATTGTGAATTAAATATTATGAATTAAATATTATGAATTAAAATTATGAATTAAATTACATGTATGCCTATTGTCTTGCCGGTTTTTGCAAGTTATCGCCTTTGTGGTTGCTTTTCGGATAATCGTCTGTCGTCGTCTCGTCACGCGTACGCACACTACAAAATAAAATTTTGCTCATGACCCTGACATAGTGTGACCTGGGGCCTTGGTGTGCCACTCGTATGACCTGCGTTTTGCCCGGCCGCCTTCAGACGGTGACGTCGGTGCGCAAGACCACCGTGCTGGACGTGATGCGGCGGCTGCTGCAGCCCAAGAACATGATGGTCAGCACGACGGCCGATAAGAACATTGCGCACTGCTACATCTCCATACTGAACATCATCCAGGGCGAGGTGGACCCCACGCAGGTCAGCCTCCTTCCGCGCTCCCTACCGCCGCATGTGGTTGCGTGATTAGGGCGCCTCATGGGACGTGCGGCCCTTCTGACCCCTGCCGGCTATTTCAGCCAGAACGTGTTTTATTGTCAGTTACACCCTGTCAGTCAGTTACACCCCATGTCAGTATTGTCAGTTACACCCCATGTCAGTATTGTCAGTTACACCCCATGTCAGTTACACCCTATATATCCCACTTGGCTGTGTGCACCTTCATCGAGACTTTCGATGTGGGGCTTCTCTTGGTGAGCTGCCCATAGATCAGGACGGCCAGCACATAGGTGCCTCGGTATGCAAACAAGAGATATGAAGGAATGTGATAACAACAATGCAATTTCCATCCCTTCTTTATAAATAATGGTTTCGGCAGTGGTACTGTATTCGTGCAGTAGGTTGGTTATTGGTTTTACGACACGTCGACCGTTGAGTCATATAGCGTCGCCAATCTCTCACGCCCGTTGGTCGCGGGCGGAGAGTAGCGACAGGTGAGATTCGAACCCACAATCTTTCGATTGTGAGACGAGCATCTAACCCCTAGACCACTCGTCCCCGTGCAGTAGGGTAGGATGTACCGCTTACTGAACATTGAACGGATACCCTTCCCGAAGAAGTATCGACAGCGTCCTTTTTGATGTATGCTTATGGGGTCTCCGCGCCTTGCTTCCAACAGTATCTCCAGTGTCTTGCGTATGCTTTTGCTTCACATTATCGACCGTGATACACGAACATCTCAAAACACAATGTCAGGTAAATGGACTACCTACGATGTGGTATGTTATGCAATGCCATATGCTGATGGTTTAGTATTGTTATCGTTATCGTTAATTCATGCATCCCTATATTGGGTGTCTCCAAAAATAAGAAAAACGAACGTGGTGATATGTACGTTATTGGTTCATAATTGAGGTTGAATAACTTAAGCGATATGTTAGGCGACAGCGTTTTCATGCCAAGTTTCGATGCCTTAATGTACTTCCTTCGACATCTCACACCTGCATGAGGAAAACAAATAATGAGTTTAGGTATTCGTCAGTAAGGCTGTAATTGAGAATAAGCGAATGGATGTCTGAATGGACGTTGGGTTTGCGTTCCATCATATATATGGGGACGAGTGGTCTAGGGGTAAGATGCTCGTCTCACAATCGAAAGGTTGTGGGTTCGAGTCTCACCTGTCGCTACTCTTCGCCCGCGACCAATCGGCGTGAGAGATTGGCGACGCTACATGACTCAACGGTCGACGTGTCGTAAAACCAAATAACCAACCAACCAACCGTTCCATCATATAATACTTCGTTGGAAAGCATTGTGTAGTTTAATTTTGAATCGCCTGTACCATTGAATTTCCTTGTTAATGTCTCCCTGCACACCTAATGACACCGACTGGATGAACCCCGTCGACTCTCCATCCCCCCCCCCCCCCCCCCACCCACCCCCCTCTCCAAATCGAGTAATCCTGGAGCCTCCAACCTCCCCAATTATTTTATACTATATCTATACTGTATCACTATGATACTATATCATATATTGTTATATATTATGCATTTTAATATATAATATGTTACATCATATATTATATTGTATAACTATTTGACTGTTTTCATCGTAAGTCTAATCTCCTCTTGGGGCGACACCATTTTCATCAGCATTCTAACCCCCTGTGGGTGTGACGTAGGTGCACAAGTCGCTGCAGCGGATCCGCGAGCGCAAGCTGGCGCAGTTCATCCCGTGGGGCCCGGCCAGCATCCAGGTGGCGCTGTCGCGCAAGTCGCCCTACATCCAGTCGGCGCATCGCGTGTCGGGCCTCATGCTGGCCAACAACACGAGCATCTCGTCGCTGTTCATGCGCACGCTGCAGCAGTACGACAAGCTGCGCAAGCGCGAGGCGTTCCTCGAGCAGTACCGCAAGCAGGACATGTTCGCCGAGAGTCTGGAGGAGCTGGACAGCTCGCGCGAGGTGGTGCAGAGTCTGGTGGACGAGTACATGGCGGCGACGCGCGCCGACTACCTCAGCTGGGGCATGGACCGGCCGACGGCCGCCGTCTGACGTGCTGGTGAGTGGCCGCAAGTCGGCTCCCTGCCGGGACCGGTGGTGATGTCGAAAGACGGCGGCCGTGTCGAGCGACGGCGGCGGTGTCGAGGGACGGCCGCCGTCTGACGTGGGGGTGAGCGGCCGCAAGTCGGCTCCCGGTCGGGACCGGTGGTGATGTCGAGAGACAGTGTAAGCCGCCGCCGCCGCCGCCGCCGCCGCCGCCGCCGCCGCGCGGGCGGGCGGCCGCCGTTCGAGCGGACGGCGACGACGGGCTGCCGTTTGTCGTCGGCGAAGTACGAGCGAAACCCACCATGCACGCCTCGCCGGCCTTCCGCCCGCTTTCCGCCGGCCTTCCGCCGGCCTTCCGCCGGCCTTCCGCCGGCCTTCCGCCGCGACCCGCGACCTGTCGCGTGTGCGGCGAGCCGAGCTGGAGAGCTGCAGCAGCGCGAGGCCACACACCTGCGTGCCCAGCTGTTCGAGATCTGCTCGCCCCGGTGTCGGACCGAGTGCTCCGACATCCCGCCGGGGCCGGTCGGTGTCTGGCGCGCTGCAGGTGGGCGCGCGCGGACTTCACGGGCGGCGGTGGCTGCTCCGTACACGGCCGGTCTGAGGTACTGCTGCGCAGCTATGAGCGTGAGCCGCCATTCCAGGGTGATGTGTGTTCCGCTCCAGCCCCCCCCCCCCCCCCCGCTGTCCGTAGACCGTTCGAACTCGTGACCAGCCAGTACAAGGGAGAAAATGCACAGAACGCGCCGAGTGCCACTCCGGGCGTCGAAGCTGCACAACAGTTAACGTGCCCGTAAGTCTGAAAGTAGTCGATTAATCCGATGTGCGTTAGTGCTGCATGATCTCTGTCGTCGATGAGCCCCTGAGCCCAAATAACCAACCGATGTGCGTTGGTGCGGTGCGGAAGGCCCGCCGCGTCTGTACCGTCTCGGTCCATCGACACCACTTCGACGCTTTTACGTCGCATCGGCGTCGGTGCCGCCCCTGCGCCGGCGTCGGCCGCCGGTGATGAGAGATTGTTGTCTCTGTGCGTCGGTTCGTCGGTACCGCCCCTCGCTGTTGTCGACTCACTGCGGGTGGTTCATGTAAGCTAGGTCACCGAGTGCGGTGTCAGTACCCTACTGGCCGTTGTTTCGGCGGCGGTTTTCTGCAGCTCTGGAGACCGCGGCGGTGGCACGGGAGAGGAGGTGCCGCTGCCACGTCGCTTGTCACTCACTCCCCCGGTGGAGGTGGTGGCATAGCGCAGGGGGTGATCGGGCAACAGAGTCCGCTCAGGTGACCGTAGCAGCCTAACAGTACAGCCGCCTCATGAGGGCGGGATTCGTATCTTCAGGTGATGTGCCACACACGCCCCACGCGTGCCATTTACAGTGGATGGGTGCCACAAATCCGACCAGTCATCGTAGCTTATGTGTGCCACTCAGACAATGAGCATTGTGCGTGTTGGGCGTGTACCGTTTACAGCAGATTTGAGTCGTTCAGCGGCGCGCTACTACTCACAGTTGAGGTGTACAATTTGCGGCTGGCGTACGTCACACCGGCTTGAAGTGCACGGACTACCGGGGTTCGTTGCTTCGTACTTCGTAAGTTCGTTACTCGCTGGGACCGTGGCTGACATCGCGACTGCCATGGAGCATAGTCGCTGCGCGACGTAACTGATGCATTTTCCAGTTTAACACCCGGGTTTGCGCGCAGCTGGGCGGTCGGCACAGACGCCGCGGCGGTACACCGCCGATTTCACAACGCCGCCACACCTTCGCCGACGCGGTGACGGCCGGCCGCACGGGGTGGCACTTCGCAGCGCAGTCTGTGACGCCATTCCCATGGCGTTGTGGGCGCTCATTGGTGCCGACGCAACACGTGGCGAGCAGCGATCGGGGCCGGAAATGGGTTGTGGTGTATCGCGTGTTGGGAGGGAGACATTGGCGGGACGTCGGTAACCACGGCGATAAGACACCATGAGTTGCGATCAGAGATTAAGCTCTTCGTCGCCGTGAGTGAACGCCCGGTGTGGGCTGCTGTTAGCAGCACTTGCGCTGTGCTGTGTCGGTCAGCGCCGTGAGTGATCACCCGGTGTGGGCTGCTGTTAGCAGCACTTGCGCTGTGTCGTGTCGGTCAGCGCTGGCTGCTGTTAATGTGCGTGATGCGCAGTGCCAAATGTAGACGATTCGCTCGCACGTCTAGCCAACGTTCAGTGTGCCCGGACGGCCAGCTTTCCTCGAGTGTCGTGCGAGTCAGGGAGTTCCTGCTTTCGAACGCCTTCTCGTGCTGTTGTTCGCAACGTTCGTGCGGTTGGTTACAGCATAAGGTGCGCCACCCTTGCGGTGTTCTCGTACCGAATGGTAGCCTCAGCAGTACGTCGCCTTTGCAGTGTGCTCGTGCCGAATGGTAGAATGGTAGCCACAGCGGTGCGTCGCCTCTGCGGTGTGCTCGTGACGATTGGTAGCCACAGCGGTACGCCACCCTTTGCAGTGTGCTCGTGCCGCCGCGACATTTCGCCAGATCTGGATGTCCGATCGGCATTGTCCATGCTTTGGTTAGATCCGATAAATGTACAGTGATAAAGTGACCTTGTTAACAAAGCAGCATGTTTTCTTCCCCGAACAGAGCGGTCACCATCCTAGATCCTACCAGTCTGGATTTAGTGACTGCTGATTGGGCCCTGGAATGGATGTGGGTGACGCTGAATCGGCGCCAGGCGCGCGTCCGGTCGACTCGGAAGTCATCCTGTAGCAGTGTGAACTGCTGGAGCAGTGTGAACTGCTGGAGCAGTGCGGCCCCTCGTGAATGCATTCGTTCCCATTACCCAGGGGGACGTATGATATACGTATCTTTGCACGCCCCCGATAGGGGCCGCGGTAGCTCAGTCGGTTGTGCGCTGGACTCGTGATCGCAAGACTGTGGGTTCGCACCCCACAACCGGCGGGATTGCGGAGTCCACCGGCGACCAATCGGCGCGAGAGGTTGGCGACGCTATGTGACCTAGCGGTTGAATGTGTCGTAAAATAATCCAGTTATTCTTCACGTCCCCGATAGCCACCCGACCCGGCAATTACCAGCTGCCGGATTTGCAGCAGTTGCACTCAGACGACATGCGTGACAAAATCCGTCACGTCACAGCAAGTATCTCCGATACCGGCGCAAACACATGTGGAGCAAAGCAGCATGTTCATCGAGCGAGATCCGACCTTTGGTAATTGCGAAAGTATGCGATGCTCTTACGAGTCACGCTGCCGCAGTCGCGTTTCAGTTCGTCGATGGCAGTCAAATGCAACGTGAGCACTGCGGGAACTAGCACATTATTGGTCCTTGGTTAGTTTGAGCCCCGACTGTAACAATTTGCGCCTGTCTTTGGTCCTTGCCCTTACGTCTTACTATTTGAGTCGATGTGGGCACATCACAGCTCGTTTGGTGTCGAGTAGTTCACGCGGTGTCGTCAAAGGCATGGCGTTTGTGGCGTCACACATCGAGCCGACGTGACGTCACATATGGAGTGTTTGAACGCAGTCACACATCGATACTTTGTCCGCAGCGTGCTGGACATTACTGACTCCTCACATGTCGCCGCAGCGTGCTGGACATCACTGACTCCTCACATCCCGCCGTCGCAGGCGCATGTCCATTGCGCGCAATTGTCAGGTGAGACGTAATCATGTGTGACGTAATCACTGCCGCAGCCCGACCGCGGCGAGCGTGCCGCTGACAAGGGAGCTCAGCCCCCCGGAGAAGACGCTGGCGAACCTGGACACCTGCCGCACAGAATTCGAAGCTTTAAAATTGACAACGAGTCGAACACCGGGTGTATATACGGTGTGCACCGTATATATACATGTCCAGTTGAGCGGTTTGCCTCCTCCCCAACTATGTGGAGGGCTGCCCCAAATTTGAACAATTCGATTCATTGAAAGCCTGAATTGTCGTGTTTTGATACTCTGCTTTAGATTTTGGACACAGATGCAGAGGCGCAGCCAAGGCGGTGCCCCCTCAGCACCAAATATGCGAAAATACGCGCCGTGTCCCTAATTAAACGCACTGTGGGGGACCTCAAATGCACACCGGAACTACTCAAAATTCACCAGGCCCTCAAATCACACCATGGTCACAAAAACGCCATGAAGGTCCCAACAGCAAGCCATGGCCTGAAGAAACGGCGTGATCTTAGTGGTGTATTCCAGGGGAAAGAGGACAGGTGATGGGTCCGAGATAATCGCACCGGAGATTAGAAAATTTGCACTGGGATCCAGAAAATCCTACCGGTACGCGGAAAAAGACCAAGCCGGAACCGGAAAAAGAACAAGCTGGGACCCGAAAAATCAAACAGACAAAAACAAACATACCCGACCCCGAAAATCACTGGAGCCCGTAGAAAATTCGCACCAGAGGCCGGCAAATGGCGTGCCCCTCCCCCGCTGATGGCACCGGGCCCGGATTGATTTATCGGTGTCCCTCATTCACAACAAATGCGTAAGCATTAATTTACTATGTGAGGGAGAGCCCATCCCATCATTGGGAGAGCCCAGGCTGCGACTTTTCCAGACTGCAGTCAATTACAACCGAGCCATCACCCAGTCACATCTTTTTAGACATGGCCCTGCGGTATGACCGTTACTTTGGTGATCAAAATCGGATCCGACATGGTGTCAGCTCACTGTCACTGTCAGCTCACTGTCACTGCCAGCTCACTGTCACTGGCAGCTCACCGTCACTGTTAGCTCACTGCCATCGTCAGCTCACTGCCACCGTCAGCTCACTGCCACCGTCAGCTCACTGCAATCGTCAGCTCACTATCACCGTCAGCTCACTGCCACCGTCAGCTTACTGCTACTGTCAGCTCACTGTCACTGTCAGCTCACTGTCACTGTCAGCTCACTGTCACTGTCAGCTCACTGTCACCGTCAGCTCACTGTCACCGTCAGCTTACTGTCACCGTCAGCTTACTGTCACCGTCAGCTCACTGCCACTGTCAGCTCACTATCACCGTCAGCTCACTATCACCGTCAGCTCACTGTCACCGTCAGCTTACTGTCACCGTCAGCTCACTGCCACTGTCAGCTCACTATCACCGTCAGCTCACTATCACAGTCAGCTTACTGCTACTGTCAGCTCACTGTCACCGTCAGCTCACTGTCACCGTCAGCTCACTGTCACTGTCAGCTCACTGCCACCGTCAGCTCACTGTCACCGTCACTGTCAGCTCACTGTCTCTGTCAGCTCACTGTCTCTGTCAGCTCGCTGTCACCGTCAGCTCACTGCAACCGTCAGCTCACTATCACCGTCAGCTCACTGCCACCGTCAGCTTACTGTCACCGTCAGCTCACTGCCACTGTCAGCTCATTGCTACTGTCAGCTCATTGCCACTGTCAGCTCACTGCCACCGTCAGCTTACTGCTACTGTCAGCTCACTGTCACCGTCAGCTCACTGTCTCTGTCAGCTCACTGTCACCGTCAGCTCACTGTCACTGTCAGCTCACTGTCACCGTCAGCTCACTGTCAGCTCACTGTCACTGTCAGCTCACTGTCACCGTCAGCTCACTGCAACCGTCAGCTCACTATCACCGTCAGCTCACTATCACCGTCAGCTCACTGCCACCGTCAGCTTACTGCTACTGTCAGCTCACTGTCACTGTCAGCTCACTGTCACTGGCAGGTCACTGTCAGCTCACTGCCACTGTCAGCTCACTGTCACCGTCAGCTCACTGTCACCGTCAGCTTACTGCTACTGTCAGCTCACTGTCACTGTCAGCTCACTGTCATTGTCAGCTCACTGTCACTGTCAGCTCACTGTCACCGTCAGCTCACTGTCACCGTCAGCTTACTGTCACCGTCAGCTCACTGTCACTGTCAGCTCACTGTCACTGTCAGCTCACTGTCACTGGCAGCTCACTGTCACTGTCAGCTCACTATCACAGTCAGCTCACTATCACCGTCAGCTCACTGCCACCGTCAGCTTACTGCTACTGTCAGCTCACTGTCACTGTCAGCTCAATGTCACTGTCAGCTTACTGTCACCGTCAGCTCACTGTCATTGTCAGCTCACTGTCACTGTCAGCTCACTGTCACTGTCAGCTTACTGTCACTGTCAGCTCACTGTCACTGTCAGCTCACTGTCATCGTTAGCTCACTGTCACTGTCAGCTCACTGTCACTGTCAGCTCACTGTAACTGTCAGCTTACTGTCACTGTCAGCTCACTGTAACTGTCAGCTCACTGTCATTGTCAGTTCACTGCCACCGTCAGCTCACTGCCACCGTCAGCTCACTGCCACTGTCAGCTCACTGTCACCGTCAGCTTACCCCATCTGTGAACCGGACCGTGTCAAACAGGTAGGCGGTCGAGGGCGGCACGCATTCCTTCCTGGTCGCCGGCGCGAATTCGTCCTCCAGCTCGTTGGCAGCGAGAACCGCGCTGACCTGGCGACACCGGGCGGCGACAGGCAGAGGTCAACTCACGCGCAGTGAGGTCAACTCACGCACAGTGAGGTCAACTCACGCACAGTGAGGTCAGCCAATCTAGTTGAAAGAAACGAAGGCGACTGAAGCTGATTGACTGATGACTGATCGAGATCAGCATTAACAGTGGCACAGCCAGTATTTTTTTTTGTGTGCTGGCCAGGGGTTATATGCTTAACTTAACTTAACTTATGCTAAACTTAACTTGGCTCAACAGGTTAGGTTTGATGATTATTATTTAAGCATTATATCGTTGGGCCAGGTTAAGTTGCGTCACATTTTTAGATTTCTGTATTCTTTTAGTACTTTTCACGGTTATAGTTGTGAGTCCAGGGCAACACCAGTCACACACAGCCGCAGTTGCGGATCTAGGTTGACACCAGCCAGACACAGTCAGGACAGCTATGCAGAGGTAACGCAAGTCAGAAAATTATTTCAAACTTCCACTAAAACTTGACGGACCAACTTCACGTCTGCATCGCTGCCGGAGAGGAGTCCTGCAGCCTTTCCGGCTCTCTCAGAACATGGTTTTGTAGCGCCTAGGGAAGCGTGGCTAGGCGTAGGATAGGGGAAGGCCACCAGTGGAGTTACGGTAGTACGGTCGGGCTTGCCATTCTAAAGCCATGGAGGTGTTGCTGTCCAGTAGCACCCGTGATGTGCACGGTCTAACCGTACCACCACATTAGTGGGGTCAACCTGCGGTACGACAGAGGAAGAAAGAGGGATAGGATCCGTGCCGCTGGCGCGCGTCACCGCCGTGACAGCCGCTTGTCCAGTAAATTGTTCGCAAGGTCCGGAGACGTAATTTTTTTATTTTCTTTTTTGTGGTGGGGGGAGTTATTTTTAGAGGCGTGCCTGACCATAGATGTCATTTGCGCCGCCTTTAAAGTGAGCATGTTTTGCATGCAAAGCTTAGGCACATTTACGTTAAAGGAGTTTTACGTTATAGTGTGTGGGATGTTTTAGGTGCTGAAAGTAGGGACTGGGTGGAGGACATCTCCCGGATGTCTAAATGCTGTTAGTTTTACTTTACTCTTCCGCAAGATAATTTGTAGCTGGAGTGGGGAGGATGATTTTGAAAGTGACGATAAGTTGATTTGCCAGGGTGCCGGCATTAGCCTACTCTTGTCGAAGAGAACCGAGGGATCTTTACCGTGCGGTCAAGGAGATAATTGTCCACACCGCCTATCACGCCGGCCACCGCGTGTTAGTTGTTCGTGGCGGGTTAGTCTAAGCATGCCATGCAGGGTTGTCCGTAGGGTTAGTACGGTGTTTGGCAATTCGGCTCATCTACGTCCGCTGTACCTCTGGGTAGTCGTTTTACGTTATTGGTTGCAAGCAAATCGGCTCATCTACGTCCGATAGCTTCTCTGAGTAGACG
>JAOTOM010003091.1:0-7500 GCA_034440615.1 Ashinkailepas kermadecensis | reverse complement strand
TCCCCCTGCTCCACCAATACCTATGGTGCTATAAGTATGTTCTCACTCTTCTGCTCTGCCCTCGTCGCGAGCGGACGTGTTTTTGCGCTCCCGTGACGAGGGAAAATCGTGAGTAAAAGATTGGGCACAGGTGGTTAGTGGAGGGAGGATTTGTTCTATTGTAGGCCTAGGTTAAGAAAGAGCGGTTATATTGTTTAACTTGAGTATATTAGACTTAGCCTAGGTATTCTAAGCTTCTATAATTATCGATCGGCCACGTGTACGTTTGTAGACGGGTGGAGTGGCCACGTGGCTTAGGTTTCTGTTAGCATAGAGGAATAAGTTTGTGTCTGCTTGGTGTTTTAGTTGAAGATTAAAATAGTGAGCTTAACTTACACTAGGTAGCTTCTAGAATTATCCATCGGCTACGTGGACGCTTTGTAGATGGGTGGCGTGGCCTCGTGGCTTAGGTTTCTGTAGTGCAGAGGAATAAGTTTTTTTTTTTTTTTTTTTTTGGTGGTTAAGTTTAAAATTGAGTTGACTAAAATAGTTTGTTTAAATTACACTAGGTATATCTTCTTGTCCTGGTGTTATTGTATAGGTATCTAGGTTTTTGATTATATTAGTGTTTAGTTTGGTTTAGTTGGAGTTTGCAGCTGGTGGTAGGTATTTAGCAATTACTTCTGTGCATATATTTGCATAGTTTTATCTCATAAGTTTCTTTTTAACGAGCAGATTTTTAGCTTCTAGAATTATCGATCGGCTACGTGGACGCTTTGTAGACGGGTGGAGCGGCCACGTGGCTTAGGTTTCTGTTAGCATAGAGAAATAAGTCTGCGTCCGCTTGGTGTTTAAGTTTAAGATAGACTTTAAGATTAAAATAGTGAGCTTAAATTACACTAGGTAGCTTCTAGAATTATCGATCAGCCACGTGAACGCTTTGTAGACGGTTGGCGCGGTCTCGTGGCTTAGGTTTCTGTAGTGTAGAGGAATAAGTCGGTGTCCTTTTGGTGTTTAAGTTTAAGATCGAGCTTATGACTAAAATAGTGAGCTTAAATTACCACTAGGTATATTTTCAATATACTGGTGTAATTGCAAAGGTATCTAGGCTTTTTTTAATCTTAGTTTGGTTTAGTTGTAGTTTGTAGCTGGTGAGTCTGGATAACTTTATTTAAATTAAAAAAAAAACACAAAAAAACAATGCAAGGCGACTGTGGGAAGTGTAAGTGTATTGTAGTCATTGGGGACTTGAGTAGGAAAGTAGATATGTTAGCAAGGGAGGTGGAGCGTCTGAAGTGTTTGGTGGCAGGGCCCACCATAGGAAATGTCAGCCAGGCAAGCCAGGTGCAGGAGTCTAGGAGTGATAGGGGGTGGAGATAGTATAGACCATGACAGTAGAGAGTGGAAAGTAGCTAGACGCCACAGTACGAGACTAGCTTTAAGGAAAATTGACAAAGGCATTGAAACTAATAATAGATTTGAGGTACTGCAAGAGAGAGATAGAAATGCTGCTAAGGAGGAAGGGAGGAACGACCAGGCAGCTGATGGTAGAGAGGGGGAAGTTTTAGTTATAGGGGACTCAAGAGTGAGGTACATGGACCGTACTTTTTGTAGCAGGAACCCCAACAAACGGACTCGTGTTTGCTACCCAGGGGCCCAGGTAAAGGATGTTGGTGATAGGATAGAAGGAGTGATGAAGGGTAGTGGAGAGAGCACAACCGTAATTGTGCAGGTTGGTGTAAATGATGTAGGAAAAGCAAAAACAGAGGAAACAATGCAAGAGTATAGGGCTTTGATAGGTAGGTTAGCTGTGAGTAGGAAACGAGGAATTCCTACCCCAGAAATCCCCGTTTCCTACTCACAAGTCCATTTGGCTTGATGTTGCTGTGGGAAGAGGCAATAGCAATAAACTGAGGATTGGAGCTTTGTATCGATCAGGAACCTTGCCACATTCCCAGCAACTGGAGCTCGATAAGGTGATTTGTGAGGAAATCAGTAGAAACGTTCAGAGGAAATGCCTTATTCTTGGTGACTTTAATCTAAAAGGATATGAACATGTTGGTGTTGGCTCCCCATCATGTAAACTGTTTAGGAAATGCCTTGAAGAGGACTTGTTCTTACACCAGTTTGTAATGGAACCAACCAGGCAGGGCTCATTCTTGGACCTTGTCTTCTCAGATTTAAGTGATTTAGTTCAAGACTTGACTGTAGGAGAAACTCTGGGAAGAAGTGACCATAACATAGTGAGATTTAAGGTACAAATAGCAGGGACAATCAAGGATAACTTGGCAAAGATTCCAAATTTTAACAGGGCAGACTTTGACTCCATGAGAGAGGCTTTAAGTGCCATACAATGGGAATAATAATTTTTTTATTTAAATGCCTGTGAAATGTGGGAAAAGTTCAAATCTTACTTGAGGGAAATTCAGATTAGACATGTCCCCCAAAAGCAAAGGCGCAAAGAAGTGTAGGAAAGCCAGCATGGCTTACACCAGATTTGAGGAGATCAATTAAGGCTAAGAAAGATGCATTTAGAGTATTTAAGGAAGCTTCAAATGTCGTAAATCTAAGGTCGTATCAAAAAGCTAGAGATGCTGTGAAGCAGAAAACCAGAGCAGCAAGGCGGGCAAAAGAATTGGATTTGGCTAGGAACTGTAATGGGGACAGTAAAAAGTTCTTTAGTTTCTACAAGCTAAGTAAAGTTTCAAGCACAATTGGTCCACTGGAAGTAAATGGCACTATATTGAGTGAGGATGGTGAGATGGTTGAGGAGCTGAGCAAGCAGTTTAAATCAGTGTTTACAGTGGAGGATGTGACAAATTTGCCAACCGTGAACCACAGTTCAGTGACAGGTGATCAGATACACAATGTTGATTTCATTGATAGTGATGTTGTTTTCAATTATATCAGAAAAATAAAGCCAAACAAGGCAGCAGGACCTGATGGAATTTATGCTAGGGTATTGCGGGAAGCTGAAAAGGAACTGGCAATTCCACTTAGTATAATATTTTGTAGATCAGTTTCACAAAATGAAATTCCAACAGATTGGAAAAGGGCAAATGTAGTTCCTATTTTCAAGAAAGGAGAAAGAGGGAAAGTTGAAAATTATAGGCCAGTAAGCCTCACATCCCTAGTCTGCAAGGTACTCGAATCAATTATCAAAGATAGAATAGTTAGTTTTCTGGAAGGAAACAGATTGATTCAAGATACTCAACATGGGTTTAGAAAAGGGAGATCGTGTCTCACAAATCTCTTGGACTTTTTAAATTTTGCTACAGAACAATTTGATCAGGAAATCAGGTTGATGTAGCATATCTTGACTTTAGTAAGGCCTTTGACAAGGTACCCCATAAACGGTTAATGATGCAGCTTCAGGTCCATGGCATTGCAGGTAGCATCCTAAAATGGATTGAGTTGTGGCTTTCAGATAGACAGCAGAGAGTGATGCTTAATGGTACAAAGTCATCATGGCAAAATGTTCTTAGTGGAGTCCCTCAGGGGTCGGTACTGGGGCCACTGTTGTTCATTATATTTGTGAATAGCATTGAATGTGGCCTGAGCAGTAAGGTTTTGAAATTTGCGGATGATTTGAAGATCTTTAGGGCAATAACAGGGCACAATGAGCAGGTTTTGCTGCAGAACGACTTAGACGAGCTTGTGAAGTGGTCCGAAAAATGGCAAATGAAGTTTAATTTTGATAAGTGCAAAGTCATGCATGTAGGTAGGCAGCATATGAAGGCGCCATACTTGATGGATGGCCAAGTACTATCTGTGACTGAGCAGGAGAAGGACTTAGGTGTTATTTTGAACACAAAATTGGGGGCATCAGAACAGACCAAAGAAGCCAGGAAGAAGGCACTAAGAATGCTTGGGGCGATACAGAGGAATGTGTCATACAAAAGTGAGGAGGTCATCAGGAAGCTTTACTGTGCATATGTCAGGCCACATTTGGAATACTGTGTCCAAGCTTGGTCCCCTAGTTATGAGAAAGATTGTTGGCTTTTAGAGAGGTACAAAGAGGGCAACAAAAATGGTTAATGGTATAGGCAACCTGGCATATGAGGAAAGATTGAAGAAATTGAATATGTTTTCACTTAGATATAGAAGGCTGAGAGGAGATCTCATCGAGGTTTTAAATTTGTTCATGGTCAGGAGCAGGGATATCTAAGGGAAATGTTTGAATTTAACAGAAATGATGCAATTAGAGGTCATCAATTCAAAATTAAAGTTAATCACAGCAGGACAAGGTTAAGACAGTCTTTCTTCACCAACAGGGTAGTAGAACACTGGAACCAGCTTCCAGGAACAATTGTCAGTAGCAACACACTGAACATCTTTAAAAACGGCATAGACAATCATTATAAGAATAGGGGGCTTGTTTTTCTGTATTCCAGGGTGGGTTGATTGACAGATTTGGTGGGCAACTGGTTCAGTGTACCAAGTGCAACCAAGAAGGGCCCTTGTGGCTCATAGTTGCACTGATCTTTTATGTCTTTATGTCTTTATGTACGAACCTCGTCAGGCTGGAAGTCGTCGACTGTGGTGTTGAGGTTCATGTGTGGGCATGCACCGCGGTGGCGGATATCGGCCGTGACGGCCGCGACCAGCAGCAGGCACGGTGCAAGTCGCAGCAGGGCGCCGACCATTCTGAGGACGCGATCACAGGATGTCTTTCTGGTGGTTCGCTGGTGCACGCACGCGCTCTCCCACTCAGTGGATTTTTTCAGTCAAAGTCCCGTTTAGAGAAAAAGGCAGTCCACCTCCCCCCCTCCCCTCAACGAATTTTCAGCTTCCCGCCGAAAGCGTCCCTACGGGGAAGTGTGTTTTTCATTGCATCACCAAGCTGAATAAGGGAATCGTGTTCTCGTGCCCCCATGCACATTTCTGGATCCGCCCCTGCAGGAAATAGGCGTGCAATGGCGTGGTCATTGCCAGGCAGAGGGGGAACTAACCCCTTCTTAGTCGCAAAACCGTGCCATTCATATGAAGCTATGGACTGAAATGGAACCTGTCCTCCCGTGTTCTGTTTGATCTCTCCCTGCCTATAATTAATTACAGCTGCGCTACTGTTGGCATGTCACTACGTGGCGCGCATGCTAAGTCCGCGGTCACACCCAGCTGATTAAGTATTAAGCAGATGAACTAGTAATTCGGATTTAGATTGATGTTAAGATTACATTTGCTTCGACTAGATTACATTAAGATTATAATTATAAAGATTAGATTAGATTATGATTACGTATTAAGAAATTAATCAATTAGGGAGTACTGACCTGCTAGGTTGACAGTACCAGCAGACCCAAGCTCTGTGTAAGATCCGTAATTCCAGTCAGCCTCTCGTCCACACGCTGGAAGCACAGGTTGGATATGCGGTGCGACCGCTTTTCCAACGCCACTATTATAGCTTCGCGTGCTTCTGCGCGATGCGGCATATCCGCCGCTCCGTGCTGCGACTCCGGCTTTCGGCACGGCGCGATTGGTTTGGCGCTGGATTGCGTTTTTGCGTTATGTCGGCGAGCTTTAACTCAACAGGTTGTTGAGGTTGACACGGGTAATCAATCCGGAAACGGTCGGAGTGCAGTACAGCAACGGTTCTTAATCTTTCGCGGCATTCCCCCGTCGATCGCACGGCATATCTCGGGCCGCATGGCCGGAACAGTCGCCGCGTCCTGAGCAGTCTCCTCCACACAACATAGCATACATTCACTATCGGAACTTCCTCTCCTTTCAATAGTTGTATCCCCTCCGCATGAAAACGAACCTCCCCAGAAGAGCTCCCGCCGCGCAGGCTAGAAATGACATGTTGAGGCTCTATTGGGTGCATTGTTGGAAGTTCATGGCCGTGTTATACAAGATGTGTTCAAACTTGAATTTTCTTGCCGCGTCATGCGACACTTTAGTCCGCATGTAAAGCTCACCTTTGGTGAGCGTCAGTAATGAACTAGTTCAAGCTAGTTATAATGGAATTTGGAGGAACTCACTGATGTCGACCAGGCGATTTAATACGGGTATATTATCCTGGCCCTAATTCGCCTGAAATTGTGATATTTTTGCATCAGGTTGAACAAGGGAGCCGTGTTCTACTACTACACCACGTTGTGTCAGTGGGCTGTCGTATCAAGTCGTAGCGCGGCGCCGGCCATCAAAGAACGCGACCACGGGAGAAGTCTTACTGGCGGTTCGCCGGCGCATGCGCGCGCTCCCCTCCTCGACGAATTTTCAGCGTTCCGCCGAAAGCGTCCTACAGGGAATTGTGTGTTTTAATTGCATCATAAAGCAGAATAAAGAGAACCGTGTTCTCGTGCCCCCACCCCCACTCACATGAACATTTCTCGATCCGCCCCTGCAGGAAATAGCGTGCAATGGCGTGGTCATTTCCAACCAGAGTGGGAACTAGCCTCTTCTTAGCCGCAAATCCCGTGCCATTCAAATGAGTAATGGACTGAAGCGGAACCTGTCCTCCCCTGTCCTATTTGATCCTATCCCTGCCTATAATTATACTTGCGCTGATGTTGGCATGCAACTACTTGACGAGCATGCTAGGTCTGCGGTCACACCAGAGCTGATGGAAGTACTGACCTGCAAGGTTGACAGTTCCCGCAGATTCAGGCTCCGTGCAGAATCAGCAATTTCAGTCGGCCTCCGTCCACGCTGGAAGCTCAGGTTGGATATGCGGTGCGACCGCTTTTCCAGCTCTCTTGTTATAGCTCCGCGGCATCGTGTCGCAGATCCGCTGCTTCGTGTTGCGACTCCGGCTTTCGGCGCGGCGTGACTGGTTTGGCGCTGGATTGTGTTCTTTGCGTTACATGGTCAATCTTTGACTCAACAGGTTGCCGAGTTTGACACGGGTAATCAGTTCGGTTGTTCAGACAGCATGGCATGGTGGCATGGTGGCATGGCACGAGTGGCATGACATGGTGGCGCGGCATGGTGGCGAATGAGACATGACATAATTGGCATGGTGGTATAGTGGCATGACAGTGACATGTTCACATGGTGGCATGGCATGGTGAGAATAGTGGCATGTTATAGAGGCATCTTATAGTGGCATGACATACCATGGCATAGTATCATGGCAGCATGGCATGGTGACATGACATAGTGGCATAGTGGCATGGTGACATGGCATGGTGATATGGTATGGTACCATGACATGGTGGCATGGTGACATGGTACCATGGCATGGTGACATGGTATAGTGGCATGGTGATATGGTATGAGTACCATGACATAGTGGCATGGTGACATGTGGTACCAGCATAGGCATGTTGACATGGTATAGTGGCATGGTGGCATGGTGATATGGTATGGTACCATGGCATAGTGACATGGTACCATGGCATGAAGCAGGCATGGTACCATGGCATAGTGACATGGTAATAATTGGCATGGTGACATGACATGGTGGCATAGTGATAAGTATGGGTACCATGACATAGTGGCATGTTGACATGACATAGTGGCATGGTGCCATGACATGGTGGCATCTGCACTGGAGCTACTGGGTGAACTGACCAGCCA
>JAOTOM010003090.1:0-134213 GCA_034440615.1 Ashinkailepas kermadecensis | reverse complement strand
CAACACCATCCTAACGCTGCAGTAACTCTCAATGACCTCAACTCAGCGTCAAACGTGAATCCTGGGAGGTGCAGGGGTGCCCTGGCAACACTCCCCCATGACGGTGTCTTAATCTCGTCGTGCAATTATTGGTGCTTGTGCGGTGCTAAGAAACTTGCTATAGCACATCGATGACTCGGTAATGATTCTGACGAGCTTGAGAACCGCGTATTTATAGAGCAGGTTGCGTGCTCAGACAGCATTTTCGGGGAATAACGTACTCGAAGCCACGGTGTTACAGAGGTGTGACTCGGTAACCTGGAGTTTCTTCAGTGATTTTTTTATCTGTATGTAGGTGTTGGAAAACATGATTACGAGTAAAGTTAGTATGACCCAGCCGCAACCGTGATCTGATGAATTCATTAACTGCTTTGAGGATGGCCATGCGTGAAGAACGGGTTTGCCGTTTTGTATGTGCGATGTGCTATGCGTCCAGCATTTACGGATATTTTCTAATAGGTGTTTGAGAGCGCCAAGAGGTCGCCTGGTTGCACTGATTTGTTGGTGAGGTAGGGAAGCGGGACGACATCTTCGACGAGGTCGTCGGCTTGCTCATTCCCCTGGATACCCATGTGGCCCAGGCCAGGGACCCAGAACACGATGAGTTTAAAGTTGGCGTTGTGTGTGGTAGTGGTGACGGATAGCTCGGAGTATGAGGTGGGTGGTGTTGTGTATGGCTGCGAAGGCATCAGTGGAGAGGCGTGAGTCAGTGCAGATGATGGTGGATGTGGTGATGTGGTGTTCGATGGTCTGTTGGAGGCCGGCTGGGATGACGACTCACTTCGCTGTGCATACCGAATGGTAGGTGTCAATTTGATTTGACCAGTGTCGGGTCCAGCACCCCGTGCGGCTTCTGTACTATCGTTGGTCGGCTGGCACGAGAGCCACAAGTGTAAAGTATGTGTCGTGGGTGGGACTCTTGATGTTCGTAGCACATCAGTGCCAATGCAACGAAGCTAGCTTCTGGCGGTAACTTTAGTATCAGGTTCGATAACCAAACCATAGCTGTGTGACTATGTTCTAACTAGCCGGCCGCTGTCCGCAGCCTCGCAGTACCTGGTACGGCGCGCTAAACTGCGAGTCACCGTCTACGTGCCTCTGGCCGTCTGCAGGCCCTTGTGAGTTCCGCCGGGTGTGGCGGGTTATATGGTACGGCCGGTCTTCTGTGGCCTTGGCATAGCCGCCGGTCGGCGGCTTGCAGAAGCTCCCAGCGCTCAGGGAGTCGCTGAGTTGTGGACGAGGGTGGGCTGTCACGTCGATCAGATCAGTATCACTGAGAACTACGTCAGCAGTCGGGCACGCGCCCGGGACATTCAGACAAAAGTAGCCACTAAATTCAAACCTCACTGGATTTCGGAATTACGGTATGTTGGCTTAAAAGGCTTATTTTTGTGGGACTATTTATGTATAAATGCACTGAACGTTGAGAGCAGAGGCGTTGCTCCACAAACTGTACATTTGGAGTGCAAGGCCGATCTTAACCCTCGCGTTACGAGCGTTCTAGGGAAGCGCCGTTCACACAGGAGGTTCCATGCCACGATGTTCAGAACTCAGCGTTCCAGGGTAAAATGTAAACGGCGATGGGAAGCCCGTTCAATTTAAGGCTCCATGATGCTTTACCAATACTTACAAGTTGCATACGTGATGTGCTAGAATTAACACTTGGTCACAGCCCCCCAAAAAGTCAGGTCAAGCAGAACGACTTTTGTGATTTGCGGCGGTATCGGAGATACCGTTAAAGTTTGAACCATGAATATGCATATATGAAATAAAAGGGTGACAATTACGTCTGTCTGCCAATGACGATGCATACTTGCTCGCAGCATTCTGCTCTGCTCTGTTTGCCGAGCGCCTCAGCAGCCAGCAACCAGCTGACCCTGACCTTGACGAGCTAGAGCACGAGCCACAACACTCCCTGACAAGACACCGGTGGCTGCTAATAAGACACCAGCAGCCAGCAACCAGCTGACCCTGACCTTGACGAGCCAGAGCACGAGCCACAACACTCCCTGACAAGACACCAGTGGCTGCTAATAAGACACCAGCAGCCAGCAACCAGCTGACCCTGACCTTGACGAGCCCGAGCACGAGCCACAACACTCCCTGACAAGACACCAGTGGCTGCTAATAAGACACCAGCAGCCAGCAACCAGCTGATCCTGACCTTGACGAGCCAGAGCACGAGCCACAACACTCCCTGACAAGACACCAGTGGCTGCTAATAAGACACCAGCAGCCAGCAACCAGCTGACCCTGACCTTGACGAGCCCGAGCACGAGCCACAACACTCCCTGACAAGACACCAGTGGCTGCTAATAAGACACCAGCAGCCAGCAACCAGCTGACCCTGACCTTGACGAGCCAGAGCACGAGCCACAACACTCCCTGACAAGACACCGGTGGCTGCTAATAAGACACCAGCAGCCAGCAACCAGCTGATCCTGACCTTGACGAGCCCGAGCACGAGCCACAACACTCCCTGACAAGACACCAGTGGCTGCTAATAAGACACCAGCAGCCAGCAACCAGCTGACCCTGACCTTGACGAGCCAGAGCACGAGCCACAACACTCCCTGACAAGACACCAGTGGCTGCTAATAAGACACCAGCAGCCAGCAACCAGCTGACCCTGACCTTGACGAGCCAGAGCACGAGCCACAACACTCCCTGACAAGACACCGGTGGCTGCTAATAAGACACCAGCAGCCAGCAACCAGCTGACCCTGACCTTGACGAGCCAGAGCACGAGCCACAACACTCCCTGACAAGACACCGGTGGCTGCTAATCCTTAGGGGACATGAATTGTGACTTACGTGTGACAGAGGGTTCCTCAGCCGGAGGAGTAGGTATTCCTTGATTCAATGCATCGACATGGTAACTTACCGACTGTCCGGCATAATTTTGGATATCATAACAAACTCAGCAAATGCTTCTAATCGAGCAAGGGTGCGAATGTGCTATATTAGCCCGCACACAGAGAGATAAAAAATGATTCGGAAGAACCTCTAGGATATCGATTCACACGTCTGTAGCACCGTGGCATCGAGTACGTTACTCCCTGAGAATGCTGCCTGAGCACGCAACGTACTCTATAAATACGCGATTATCAAGCTCGCCAGTCACTACCGAGTCATCGACGTGTTATAGCCAGTTTCTTAATACCGTACAAACACCAGCAACTGCACGACGAAATTAAGACAGTGTGATGGGGAGTGTTGACAGGGTTTGTACGGCGTCAGCAGTTGCCATGGCACCCTGGGCACTTCCGGGATTCATGTTTGATGCTGAATTGAAGTCACTGAGAGTTACTGCAGCGTTAGGATGGTGTTGCATCAGCTGACGGAGGAGATTTTAAGGCGCCACGAGCCACTCACCAACATTCGCCATGCAGCGTGCGGACGCCATGTTTGCTTCAGCAGCCGGTGGTGGAAGCGACCTCCGCGGATGTCAACAAGATTCGGCAACAAAGGCATTAAGCAGGTAAGCAAGCAACGGCTACATGTATATGTGAATGGGGTATGATTCTACTGTAATGTGCTTACATAGTCAGAGGTAGCACAGTTGCATCCATGGGGAGGAGAAACCCATCGGACAGCAATGGCGCTGGCTTTCTGACTTACTAACGCTAAGCCTCTGCCTGGTGAAGACAAGTATGATTTAAAGCAAAGGCCTGGCAGTAGGAGGGTGTTCATGGTTGCTATGTTCATATCTATATGTTCATATCTATATGTTCATATCGCACTGATCATATCGCCACAGCTTTACCCTACATCGCAATTAAGATATTCCAGATGTCCAGATATACATCCAGATGTCGGTTGTGGCAAGGGACGCATCTAGGAATTATCGGCATCATTGCGGCTCAGAGTGTTTACGAGATACGTTGTGCACACGTTTTATCTCCGTAAAGCAGAACACCAGGCTGGGATAGATTATATTAAGTTATATTTTTATTATAACTTGCAATGCTGACTTTAGACCCCCATAAAGTATATAAGCACAAAACTCGGAGCATGCCATCAGAACGAACAAACGACTATCTTGAAATGTGAATTAAGGTCACGTTTACTGACCTGCGGTCAGGTTAATTTCTCATATTGCTACCTTATTCGGTGATGAAAATTCAATTTGAGTCATTTGTCACGTCAAAACTGATAAAGAGCATGAAATAAGCTTTCTGGGTTAATTTATATGTTAAATGTGAATGAAACAAGATCAGGTCACTTATGTATGTTCGGCACAATACCATCTTGTACATAATGTCGCCGTTCTTCGCCAAGTGATATCTGAATTCGGTTTCAGCGCCGCCTAAGTCGTACGACATGACATTAGGTGATAATGAAATGCCCTGAAATGATCTGACCTCGTACAATATGACCTAATTTGACCTGACTTGATCTTTATTTGGAATTACTTCCCAAGCAGTGCACGCCTAGGAGAAGGCTAAATAGTTCGGTTTGTCAATCTGTGAATTGTTCCGGCTTGACCTGAGATCAGGTTACGAGGTCAGAAGCTAAATAGCTTACAAAGTGTTTTAGTATCATATCAGTTCTTTTTGGAGTACAATTTTATACTTCAAGCATGATCCTTCGGACGTATTCAAGCTTGAACTTACTTTACGTGACCATATGGCATGACCTGACCAGACCTTGTATTTTTGGATGTCAATCAGATACGAATATTTTGCTTCAATCGTTTTGTTGGAAGGACCACATACATATATTCATATTTTCCAGGTCATTCTTCAAGACCAAGGTCACATCACTAGGTTGGCCTATTATGACCTTTAGCACCCTCAGCATAACCGGAAATAAAGAAATAGGATGTGATGCGTGCTCAAGGCTATGCTGTCTTGCCAATTACATTTTCGCTGTGTCTCTAACATGCGTAGTTCGGAAGCTGGTTTTCCAGCCTGACTCTGACCTGGCCTGACCTATCCTGTCTGGACCATTTTTCATTATGCTCAGTATAATTGCATTCATCTTTGTCCATACTTGAAAAACCATGTCGGAAGAACGCAAGCACTATATTTTGATAACAATTTCCAGGGACTTCAGTCTGGGTCTTGACCAAACACCACCTCTGGTGACCTCATTATCAGTAAAACACCACCGGTGACCTCATTATCAGTAAACACCACCTCTGGTGACCTCATTATCAGTAAAAATGCAAATCTAAGAATGCTTCGGGCTCTCTATGACCTTTCATACGGTGTTATGCATTTCACCCCAGTATACGTAGATAGGAATTTAGAGGGGAGAGGGCTTTCAAGAGCCCCCTCCCCCGGAGCCGGTGGATGTGGATATGGCGGCCGGCCCTGCGTAAGGTAATGTCTGAAAGATGAGGTAATGTCGGGCTAAGGTTTTTGGAACTTTTGAAAGTTTAGATTTTTGTTGATAATTATAGTTTATTATTTATTTATAATTTATATAGTTTATATATAGCTTATTATATAATTTTAGTTTACTCTGCTGAAAAAAAGACGCTGGCATAGGCCAGGTAAGGCTAGGTAATGCTAGGCTACGTTTAATGCATCCAACATTTATCTGCATGATATGTTTCCTCACTAAAAGACTTCTTTGGTATTTTTCTGTTCACTGACTAAAAAGTAAGCATTTCCGATGGAAATGAATGGTCAATCGTCTTATTCACGTCCATAAGCATGGTAGTGGAACATTTTCTTGAATATCTGACTAGGTCTCTGAGATGTAAATTCACCGAATTTGCATGCGGTTGATTGATTGTTGTGCTAACATAACTAACTGACGATGCACATAACTAGTGAACTAGATTTGACCTGTCTTCTTGGTGTTGAGTGGTCACCAGTTTTTTTGGTCACTATCTATTAGATAGTTTGAGTCTTGGTCACTATCTATTGGGCTATTTCACTGGCCTGCACAGTATACACCACAATCAGCATAAGAGGTTGCTATCTACAGCAATCTTTTTTTTAAACTTGGGATGCCCACCTTGCAACATGTCGCAAATTTAGACTGCATGCAGTCCCATAATAGATGTTTAATAGATGCAAAAGGATGAAAGAGCATGCAAGGTGAAATAAACATTTCAACTGGGAAATACATGGAAAGAAGCAGGGCTAGTTCGACATCTGAGATGATGTGTAATAATGACATTAATCAATAAAACAAATCAAAGATAATTTGCAAAGCAATTATAGATGCACCGAGCTTATTGCTCGCACATGCTAGGTGCGCTATAACATGCTGAAAAGCCTCCTAACCAAAAATTTTTTATTTCCCGTCCTAACGTTAGCAACCACGTAAGGACACATCACACAATAGCCATTCATTGGGTGTCCAGGGGGTAATCTATGCAAGGTCCATCTCTCTGTCTCTCTATCTCTCTGTTCTCTCTGTCTCTCTCTCTGTCTGTGTCTCTATCTCCCCTCGCTTTCTCTTTATCTTATTCCTGCTCTTTCGCTTTCTCCCACCCCTCTATCTCTCCCTCCCCTTCCATCCGTCTCTCCCTCACTTTCCCTCGGTCGGCTGTGTCGTGTCATCGTGTCGTGTCGTGTCGTGTCGTGTCGTGTCGTGTCGTGTCGTGTCGTGTCGTGTCGTGTCGTGTCGTGTCGTGTCGTGTCGTGTCGTGTCTTACCGTGCCCTGACATGTCGTGTCGTGTCGTGTCGTGTCGTGTCGTGTCGTGTTGGTCGGTCAACCGGTTGGTCGGACGTGTTGGTCCTGTCGGTCGGGCTCTCATTCCGGCTCTTTCGAAGAAGAAAAGTTCGTCCTAGAAGAGATGCGAAGTCCTGGTGCATCGCAACTTAGCTCATTCCATGTCCTGTAAGGTGCAAATAACTTAGCTTACTTTAAGGTATATCTTGGTTCCACATAAGAATGATGCAACTGGTGGTGACATTAGTGCTTGTTTACTTACCTTGTGTCAACGGTACGTGTAGCTGACTTAATTTTCTTTTAAGGTGTCACCGCGAAGACCCTGTCCTAGCTGTTCAATGAGGGCAGCAAAGTATTCGTGAGTTGCCACTCACTGTGGGCATGCATCTTAAACCAGCCTCCGGCACTGATCACCATGGTTGAGGATCAGGAGATAGCCACCTGTAACGACGAGGAGACCCTTCTGCTCTGAGCAGATAATCTTGTTTTGTGTGTCATCAGATGTAAGGCCCGTGGCGAGCCGTCGGAATATTCTTGGCGAAGTTCGCTTTGGTCATCGACGCAAAGCTGGGATAGGTGGCCACCAAGATTATGGACGGCATCCACGCCCAGGGACTGAAAGTGGTAAAGTTCTGGAGCATTGAAATGCCGTGAGGAAGCCAATGTTGTCTGTACTTTCCACGGGTGTTGCTTAGGTTCTGCACACCACCAAAGTGTGAACGCTTGATGTGTGTTTTTCTGCCAAGTGCGTGCAAGCTACCGAGGGGTGCCGATGTGTGATGTTGCGTTTACTTGTTGGTTTGTTCAACAGGGCAGCTGTTTGTCCCCATGGTTTGAATAAATCTTGATACTTCACTTGAACATCGAGTACGCCAGTTGTCTACCTGATGCTTAAACCTGCACTTGATGCGCATTGTTCGTACTTTATGCTACACCTGTACGTATGATGCCTCAAATACATTCACTCTGAAAAATCCGAGAGAATGGGCATTATTTTATGGGAAGCGCTGTGCTGTATGCTCCGCGTCGGATCATCGTGGTGCACCGGACAAGTATAAATGGCGTTACACAGGCTTCCTGGACCATAACCACCTCGCTATCGCTACGCACGTCGCATCACTAGCCGCTACAGACCGCTGACGCCGATTTTCAGGAACGCAAGAGATCGTTGCCGGCTCGACGACAGAGCTGCCGCAAGTGCAAGACGCCGTACACCAGCCACCTTCTACGAGCCACCAGCCTGCCACCACACACACACAAAGCACCAGCCAACATACACACACAAACACCAAGCACACCAAACCACACCTCCCTGCGCCACTGATCTCTGCTCCTCCAAGCATACAGTACTCTCAACCTAATTCTCCTGCACTCCAACTCTATCCAAGTCCCCTCAAACCTTCAACCGCCCTCTCAAGCTCACCTCCTGCTACATCTGCTGAGCCGTCGACTTTTACGCTACTCTTCAAGATCTTCAAGACCTACTTCAACTCTACTCACCCTCCAATCAACTCTACTCACCACTATACTTCATCTACTCCAGTGCTCAGTGACATTGCCTCTCCAGAGCAGTGCTCTTATCTGCCTCTACGACTCCATCTACATCTCTACAATCTACCGCCTTTCTACAAGGTCAGTCCGGCGGTGCTGCCACCCGCTCCCACCGGGCTCCCTCCACCCCCCGCTTTTCCCTCTAGTGCCGTCTGTACGATCTTTTTCTGATCTTTTTGACCGTGCTCTCTTCACGCACATCTCTGATTTCTTTGTGTTTTCTTCATCTTTATCTGCCCCACTTTTACAAACTGTCGGGCTTCTTTCACGCCCTTCTATAACCTCCACCAGCTATTTGTACTGTTCTGTGTCGCACACACACCTGTCACACTCACCTTTTTCCAACACCACACACAACAAACACAGCCAACACCACACGATAAAACGCCATGAACACCAACGCACCACCGACAGGCGAGTTCTTCATTTGCCGCCGGGGAGACGGGGAACCCATGGGCTCCCTCGACCCCTGGCTGGTGGATGAGGAACTCGTCAGACAGACAGGAGCGTCCCTACACGCCAAACCAATGAGATCTGGGGCGCTCCTCATTCAGGCCAACAACGACATAGACGGCCGCATGCTCCCCACCATACATTACATACAACACACCCCTATCTCGATCACTCCGGCCACACACATGAACACCTCCCAAGGCACCATCAAGGCACGGGAGTTGGCCTGTATACCGGAGGAGACCCTAACCCGGAGGTTCCGGGAACAGGGCGTCTCCTCCGTGTACAGGCCACCCCCACGACACGGATACAACACCACAGACATACTAATTCTAACATTCACAACACGTACACAACCAAAACACGTCAAGGCGGGCTACCTGCTTTTTTCAGTCACACCACGCGCACCCCTCCCGCGAAGATGCCGTAAATGTCAACGGTACGGGCATTCAACGGGGGGGGGGGCCACAGCAACACCCACACCTGCGCGAATTGCGCAGGATCACACGACACAGACCACTGCACTAGCGACGTGCGCAGCTGCGCCGCCTGCGGGGGGGGACCACGCGGCGTCGGACGGGGGCTGCCCCCCGATGGCAGGCGGAGCGGGAGGTGCTCCGCCACGTCCACCTCGTGGGCATGGCCCTGGCCGACGCCAGAGCGTCGGTGTTTGGCCCGCGGGCGGCGTGGCCGCTTCGCCGCACAGAGCCGGGGAACCAACAACCACCACCACTATCACACACAGAATACCCGGCTCTGCCCGCACCCACGCCACACAAGCAGAAAACGAACACATACACACAACAAACCGACGCACCAACACCAACGAACACCAACACACACCAAAAACACCCCGCAACACCAGGACACCCCACCACCCACCGACCACTACAAGCACCACCAGCCATCCCAACTCGCCTACTAGCACCCACCCCACCCTGCCACCCACCACCACCGCCACCACCCTACCAACCAGGAACCTCAACATCCCCTCAGACCTCACTCACTTCACACACAACGGACACATCACTGACACAGCACTCGCACACAGACACGAGGTCTGAACAGACAGACACCGAGCGCATCAATACCGACTCAGACGTCACAATCCCCTGCACCCCAACACCACCCCCTCCCAACCACAAGTACCTCATAGGCCCACGAAAAGCACCACCAAAAACACTCCCCAAAAGACCACTCACTCGTGCCAACACCCACAGACAATGAACACAATACTACAGTGGAGCACGCACGGACTCATTAGACACTGGCCAGAATTCAAACACTACGCATTATAAACACACCACACTGCACTATGCATACAGGAAACACACTTCAAACCCCATGACCCGTATCAATTCAACATCCCTCACTACACGCTACACAGACAAGACACACACAACCCACACAGATCAGGCGGTGTATGCACATACATTAGGAATACAACTCCACACCGCCTGATACAATTCAACACCATAGCAGACATATTACTCACTGAAATCCACCTACACAACACAGCTTACACACTCATTAACATATACGATCCCCCTCGCGAACCACAGAAACCCTTTCGGAACTAAACAAGGCACTCGATCAAATTAACACTCCGTCATTCTCACAGTAGACTTCAACTCGCACCACCCAATATGGGACACCCGCACAACACGACCCGATCACAGAGCACTCACACTCATCACACTGGCTACACAACATAACCTCACAGTACTCAACACCGGATCACCAACATACCTCGTCCCAATTAACCACACCCTCCCCACTACCCCTGACGTAACCCTGGCATCCTCACGCATAGCCCTCACCCTATCATGGACATCCGACCCCGATCCTCATTTCAGTGACCACGCACCCATAACCATCACCTTTAACCAAATCCCGACCACCGGCCCACCACATCCACCCACGGGCCGATGGAACCTCAAAAAAGCATCCTGGACACCCTTTTCAGAATCTATAGCAGCACAAACAGCACACAACCCACACCTCACACCAGAACAATTTGCAGACATCCTCATCACCACAGCACACCAAAACATACCACAAAAACGCCATCAACACAAACCTCGCGCGGCACCCTGGTGGAGCGACGAATGCCACCGGGCGGTCCGCGCGAGGAACCACGCACGACACAGACACGAAAGACACCGCACACCAGAAACACTCACAGTATACAAACAACTCAGAGCAGCCTGCAAAAGAACCATTAAAAATGCCAAAAAAACGTCCTGGAATAAATTTTGCACCCAATTTAACAGATTCACTCCTCTCGGCGAAATTTGGACACTTCTTGGAACATTCCAACATCGACAAAGACCACAAGCCAAAGCCATCACACTCATACACAACAACGTCACCACCACAGATCCACAAAGAATAGCAAACATTTTCGCACACAACTATCACATTAGGTCATCCACACTCGCACGACACCCCCCACCACCAATCAGACACACACGGCCACACCTTTACAACACTAGGTTTACACTCACAGAATTACAAATAGCAATCACACAAACAGGAAACACAAGCGTAGGACCAGACAACATACACTATTCATTCTTCAAACACCTACCAACACAAGCACTACAAACACTACTGGACACCTACAACACCGCATGGACAACACATACATACCCACAATCTTGGCTACACGCTCTGCTCATTCCTATCCCAAAACAAAACACAGACCGAACCCTATGCGACTCCTACCGCCCTATCGCACTAACCAGCTGTCTCCACAAACTCTTTGAACGCCTTGTCAAAAAACGCCTCCTCTACATTATTCAAACACAAAAACTAATCTCTCCTATACAATCAGGCTTTCTCCCTAACCGCTCCTGTCTTGACAACCTCACCTACCTCACCACCCACATCCAGGAAGCGGCGGCACAGAAACGTACCACCGTCGCCGTCTTCCTGGATCTCAAACAAGCATATGACACTATCAACATCACAGCACTCTTACAACACCTATACAACCTAGACATACAAGGAAGACTAATACACTACCTACATTTCTACTTACTAAACAGATCATTTCAAGTCAAAATTGGGCCCCACACGTCAGACATTAAATTCCCCACGACCGGCTTAATGCAAGGCTCCGTTCTAAGTCCCCTTCTCTTCATTCTAGGCCTAAACTCACTCATCACTGACAACTTCCCGACCAAAATAGCAATATACGCAGATGACATAGTAATATGGACATCACACGAAACACCCAACAACGCATTAGGAACACTACAAAGAGCACTATCAGAACTACACAACAAACTAGCCTTACTTAACCTACACATAGCACCACACAAATCGAAGTGCATGCTATTTGGCAACACTCGATACACAAACTTACAACCACTAAAAATAGACTACACACCCATACCATTTGTAACTACAACAAAATTCCTAGGTATCACATTAGACCCACGACTTACCTTTCGGCCACACATCTTAGACATCCACAAACGCGCATCAAAACGAATAAACATCCTCAGAGCACTTTCTGGCACAAACTGGGGATCCGATCGAAACACACTTCTAACTCTCTACAAATCACTCATTCGGCCAATTTTGGAATACGGATCCCCACTCTTCGAAAATGCAGCTAAATCAAACATCCACCTACTAGACACACTACAACACCAATGCCTCAAAATAGCCACCGGAGCATATATCACTACACCTTATCTCGCACTGCACATATACAACCACATACCAGAACTCAAACACAGACGCACAGAAGCACTACTTAGATATCATTACAAAACACAACTTGTCAAACACCACCCATGCACTGAAGCACTCAAAATCCGCACCAAACGCAGACACATACTCATGAACGCAACACGACTCAAAACCACGATAGGAACTCGCATACACCAACACGCAAATAGACTACAAATCACACTCCCCACAGCACAACCCCTCCCACCACCCACAGCATGGTGGAAACACCAAACACCCACAACACACTTCCTCATAGACAAACCGAAACACACATACACAGACGCAGAAATTCAACAACTCTTCCTACAATTCACATCACAATATGCAAATCACAACATCATCTACACAGACGGCTCCAAATCACATACACAGCAGACGGGCACAGCGGCGGTGCTGTATACCAATACAGCACCGCCCCGAGTCATCTTACGTGCCCGTCTGCACGACACAGCATCCACATACACAGCAGAACTCTACGCAATTTTCTCGGCATACTCCACCATCTATAACACACAAATGCAACACAATATCATAGCAACAGACGCAAAATCAGCACTACAAAGCATAACACCATACACCAAATTCAAACACCCACTCATTCCCAAAATACTCTACATACATAACAAACTAAACATCCAACAACGCCCACTACTTCTCTGGATCCCAAGCCACACAAACATACACGGTAACGAACACGCAGACACAGAAGCAAACCTAGCCACAACACTACAACAAACCACGCAATGCCCATACTCAAAATCCGATTACTACCCCACAATACGCCAAGCCCTCAACAAACACATACAACAAACCTGGGACACAACAATAACACAACTCCACGAAATACACCCCAAACACGAACAATGGCACTCCATCAACCAACACACCAGACAAAAAGAACGTACACTAACACGCATACGAACAGGACACACAGCACTCACACACTCCTACCTCATCCTACGACAACAGCGACCACAATGCACAACATGTCACCGAATACTCACAATCAAACACATACTCATTTACTGCACCAAATACAACCACCAAAGACAACATATCACCAACTATTGCGCCACACACAACATCCCACTAAACCTCACTACTCTCCTCAACGACGAACATCCAGCACTACACGAACATGTCTTCCACTTTCTCTCTATCACACGCATACTAGAACAACTGTGAAAAAAAGGGAAAAAAAGGAAAAAAAAAACAAAACAAACAAAAAAAAAACAAAAAAACAAAAGATGGAATGAAAACAAAAAGATGTTACAAAAAAATGAACAAAATAGCCAAAAAAACGAAAAACATGACGCTGATTAAAGAACAACAAAAGAAAAACAAAAATATACCCCAAAACTCAACGTTCTTGCAATGTTTCAATCAAGGCGAAGACCCAACCCCAAACCCCTCCACTACACCCCGTACCCCAATTTGGCACCGTCCGGACTGGCGACACTTCTCAACCGCATCATCTTCGGACTCCGACCAACTCTACTATACTTCCGCTCAACCCAACTCTACTCAACTCTACTCTACTCAGCTCTACTCTACACTACAAGAATCTACTTCGACACTGCTCAACAAACGAACACCCTCTTCCACCCCTCGACTAATCCTCCTACCATACACCTCACCCGTTTATACCGCTTAACACCAACACAACAACAATAACCGGAAACAGCCGACATCACCACACGGTGGCAGGCTGGCCAAATTCATACACACACACACACTTCCTCGGGGGGCGCTTTTGGTGTTTGTTTCGGGTTTTGTTTTTTTTTTTTTTTGGTTAGTTTTTTTTTTTTAATTTTTTTTTTTTTTTTTTTTTTTTTAAATTTTTTTTTTTTTTGTGGGGGGTTTTCCCCCCCGTAATTTTTTTTGTGGGGGTTTAATTTATTTTTAGTTTGGGTTTTTCCTTTTTTAACAGTGTTTTTTTTTTGTTTTGGGGTTGTTTTTTTTTTCGGTCTTTTTTTTTTTTTTTTTGGTTTTTGTTTTCCTTTCTTTTTTTAAAAGAAAATTAAAAAGGGAAACCCTTATTTTATTTTTTTTTTTTTTTTTTTTTTTTTAAATTTTATTGTGTTATTTTTTTTGTAAAAATATTTTTTGGTTTTCTTTATTTTTTAAAATAAAAAATGGAAAAGGATAGTTTTTAAAAATGTTGTAGGAACATTTTTTTGTTTAGGTTGGTTTTTTTTTTGTGGGGAGAGGTACAGAAGGTGTGAATAATGGGGGTGTTTTTTTTTTTTATTATTTTGTGTGTTTTTTTGTAATTCCGGTTTCTGTTTGGGGGGTGGGGTGCTCCCCCCCCCCGCGGGTGCTTGTTGGGGGGCCCCCCCGGCGTGGGGTCCTCCTCTACAACCCGCTTTTTTTTGCCGGCGGGCAAAAACATACCTCGGGGTCTCCTTTTAAATTTGCCCCCCCTTAAAATAATATTTGTGGGGTGCTGTTTGGTTTCTGAGGTTTTTTTTATTCTCCTCCCCTTTCCTCCCGCCTTTTAATAATACCTTCCCGCAAACGTCGCGTCAGTACCGCCCAACATCGGACGTTCTCTTCGTGATCCATCAAGCCGCTACGACCCACACTGTCATTTCTTTCTAATAACTGGTGGTGACCTCTCTACAAAAATGATACAAATGTGCTGGTTATGTATTACACATGATGCCATTCTTGGTTTCCTCCTGATGCATCCTTGTATTGGCTGTCCTGACTTAGGGGACGCTAACCAAGAAAGGGCATTGAAGGACTCTATGTAAGTTCGTGTAACCAAATAAGATTGGCTACTACGTCACACAAGAGGACGGCAAGAACAATGGTAAGACTACATCTATGCTGGGTTTTCAGGGAAAATGTTCGCCGTCGCCCACGATGGTCCATCTGGCGGTGTGTGCCCCATCGAGAAAACCTCTGAGACACGTGTGCCTGAGGTGACCATCGACCTATGGAAGGACCTTGTCCCGGCTTGACGACCGCGTTGTCAAGGTGACGTGTAACATTCGGGGACGACTCGGCTATCGGAGACATCAGACAAAATATCCAATCAGTGTTGTTGATGTTTGGAACATGCCATATTAGGGTCATTACCCTCCATGCACCGAGGCGACAAGTCAAACAGATCCGCGTTCGCACATTGTGCACTTCGGACCAGCTGGACGGAAGTACAGAGATGCCGTCTCTGAAGAAACATCTGTTTTGTCTCCGCCTTCGTCTGTCTCTGCCGGCAGCTTTTTGTAGCTCCATTTAGCACGATCAACTGCCACTTCTGTCTCAATCCACGCCAAGCGAATTCCAGCTCTGTACCACACGGACCTGGACTGCCCACTGACCTGGACAAGCTACGGTGCTTGAAAGCTAATTCGCTTGGCTGCTTGGTGCAGTCGAGAGGCAGATGTTACACTGTTTGGCGTAATTGACCAGCAGACGTCCGGCGCCACGCAGCCGTCCAGACGTGAGACGTGCACGCAGTGACGCAGTCGTCTGTTGTCACGCAGCCGTCCAGACGTGAGACGTGCACGCAGTGACGCAGTCGTCTGATGTCACGCAGAGCCGTCCAGACGTGAGACGTGCACGCAGTGACGCAGTCGTCTGATGTCACGCAGTCGTCTGATGTCACAGTGCCCCCAGCAGCCGTCCAGACGTGAGACGTGCACGCAGTGACGCAGTCGTCTGATGTCACGCAGCCGTCCAGACGTGAGACGTGCACGCAGTGACGCAGTCGTCTGATGTCACGCAGCCGTCCAGACGTGAGACGTGCACGCAGTGACGCAGTCGTCTGATGTCACGCAGCTGTCCAGACGTGAGACGTGCACGCAGTGACGCAGTCGTCTGATGTCACGCAGTCGTCTGATGTCACGCAGCCGTCCAGACGTGAGACGTGCACGCAGTGACGCGGACGTCTGGCGCCACGCAACCGTCCAGACGTGAGACGTGCACGCAGTGACACAGTCGTCTGATGTCACGCAGTCGTCTGATGTCACGCAGTCGTCTGATGTCACGCAGCCGTCCAGACGTGAGACGTGCACGCAGTGACGCAGTCGTCTGATGTCACGCAGTCGTCTGATGTCACGCAGCCGTCCAGACGTGAGACGTGCACGCAGTGACGCAGTCGTCTGATGTCACGCAGCCGTCCAGACGTGAGACGTGCACGCAGTGACGCAGTCATCTGATGTCACGCAGTCGTCTGATGTCACACAGTCGTCCAGACGTGAGACGTGCACGCAGTGACGCAGTCATCTGATGTCACGCAGTCGTCCAGCGTGAGACTGCACGCAGTGACGCAGTCGTCTGATGTCAGGCAGTCGTCTAGACGTGAGACGCGCAGTCCGACGTCGGCGTCAGCCTCAACGTGAGACGTGCACGCAGTACGCAGTCGTCTGATGTCACACAGCTGTCCAGACGTGAGACGTGCACGCAGTGACGCAGTTGGTATATAGAAACGAAAGTGGCTGAGATTGAAGATCTGCAAGGGCTCTTTCCGAGACAGCCGCAGTAGTCTGACGTTGTGTGGCCCCTCCTCCCATTTTCGATAAAACCCTTTGCATACAGGCATTGTCGGTATGATAACCTTTCGATTAGGTTTGGTGAATTTCGCACATTTTGGGGCCATGAACCATAGCGAAAGCTATGCCCCTGCTGAACCTTCTCTGAGAGATACCGATTGTTCGGCAGGTAACTCTGCATCTGGCGGGGCTCCATCGGAGACAGGCCCGCTGGTGAGCTGCATTGTCTTCGTTAAATGTGGCCAGCCAGGTGCACCAGTGCAGCAGCGCCTGTTCTTGGTGGTGAAGTGTATTTCGTTGGGTGTAGATAGCGTGTATGCGAGCTAGCGGGGTGGTAAGACTAGGTGACACGAGACTAGAGGCGATTAGACGAGATCAGACAAGGTGATCCCAGGTGGGAGGGGTCAAGCGAGACGATTAGAGGCGAGATGCTGGCAGTTATGAAGTGTCAGCAGCGGATAGTTTTTGAAGAGCCAGCCGGGTGGCACATTTTGAGGGATTGGAGTCGAGGGATAGGTCCTGGCATTATGTTTCCAGTTGACATTGCAAAAGCGATGCATGCTTTAGCACTCTACGTACGATGGAATGTTTTCTCCCGTTCTTTTCATGTCGTAATTTGTTCTCTCTTCCACCATACCTTTTTTGTACATCTGTTTAACCTTCTTCTTCTTTTGCTCTTTCCTTAAACATTAAGTAACAAAGAAATCATTTTCACACGTGTGTTAGCTTCGTTTGTACCTTTTTCCGGTTCCACCTTTCTCTTTTAGTAGATCAGGAAGGAGGTGAGTGGAGGAAAACGTGGAAGAGATACGTCCGTGTAGTGCTGGACAGTGGTGAGGAGTCGTGATTTACATGCGACGTCTGCGTTGCAGTAGATGATAATAGATGGTCTAGCGCTGGTGTACTTGGTGCAACGTACGATAATGTGCCGGATTCTGAATGTTCGATGACACATGTCGCACTATGCTCGTGGTAGGTACTATCAGAAAATACGAGTGAGACAGCTTTGCGAGTCTCCTATGCGAAACACGCTTCAAACCACCTCTGTCTGTTTCATTACCACCATGCCGAGGGGTGTGGTTGATGCTTCATACGGATCTTTTTCTGACCTCGCAACATCCTGCGCATGTCTGCATGTCCCCGCCGCACTGTGAACCTGATGGGGCATCGTCTGCTAAACTTACGGTATAACAACTTGAAAATGCCACGTCAGGTCGCTGAGCTAATATGTCATTTGAAGACACGTGTCAGACGGTCTTTCACTGGCATAGAGAATTGTCGGCAATTAATCTCACTTATTACCAAATATTACAATTTTGAATGTCGTAGGGCAACGAAAACCTAAGCTAATCGGCTTGCATCAGCAATCTAGTTCTCAGAGATCACTTAAAGTTGTTGACCTTACTTGATCTATTTTGACCTCTTCGGTTTCCGGGTCATTCTAAGGTTAACTTGGACGTTGAGATCGGAGGCGGTGGTCATGTTTAGCCTTCTTACAAACATATAGTGCTTTCGGGCCTCCTCCTCAGGTGCCACAACAAATTCAAATTATTCCGAAACACACTTGCACCATACGGACCCTATATCGTTGTAGCGCCCAACGTCGCAAGGCCATACTAGGTCACCACATCTATCATAACGCATGCAGACTCAATGCGACCCACCCAAAAAGTTTACCCTCCCCGTGTCGCAGCTTGGCGGCAGACATCTACACCAGAAGTTCAGTACCTTATCACAGACAACAAACACTCACTCTCATGATGAAGTAATTGGTGGCGGCACCTATTGTGAGCAAAGTCGAAATATGAACAAAATTGACTTCATGTATGTGTTTGTACTAGTTTAGTTGCCACTATTTACAATCAAGTTTTAACCATATTTCATTTTGGAATGGATTGGAGGCGGGAGAGCATTTCCATCCAGCACGGATACGAGAGCGGATTGGACTGGATTGGACTGGAACGCAGTTGACAATTTCAGTCTGTAAGACAGGCTCTAATAGTCTGGCAGTCTGGCACTGCCAAACCACATGTCCGAATCGAAGGCAACGGGTACAGCAACAGGGAAGTGGTTTGCACTTACATACGGTGCATTTCGCACCGGAAGCATGTTGCATACAAGTAGGCTGGGGAGTAGCGCTTTGGGATAATTGGCTGGAATGGGTTCGTACGGCCACCGCGCTTACTGAGGAAGTGAGACACTTCCACTATTAAGTGCTCCCATACCGGGTAAGTGAGACACTTCCACGACAAACTGTCCCCATTTCTCCCTCCTTATCCAATTACTGACACATCGCCCAACTCAGGGGGTGTAAACCACGGCGTCAGTGTGGTACAGCTGATCCACCCATACGAAGATGTCGTGCCTCTGGCAGCTAGGTCACGAGAGAAGAACACAGGACTGCCGGGCATCGCGGGTCTGAGTGAGTAGGGAGCCGCTACAAATTGTTCGGGCTGAGAGAACAAAACTCGCTAAACTATATTTTATTTGATCACAGATTGTGTGCAAGCTCGCAGCTCGAAATGACCACCAGAAGTCCACGAAGTTGGATAGGAGAAAAATGTCTCTCGTACCAACCCTTTCTGAGCAAGCAAAGGTCGGCGTAAACAGCAAAAGGAGGGTACTTACCGCATCCGAACAATTATGGCTCGGAGATGAAGCACAGGAATTTGTGGTAGCAGTGAAAGGCAGCGGTCACAAAGCGAAGGAAAGGAGCGATGGGAAAGGAGCGCCGGGAGAGGAGCTATGGGAAAGGAGCGGTAGGAAAGGAGCGATGGGAAAGAGCGATCGGAAAGGTGCGATTGGAGAGAGCGATCGGAAAGGTGCGATGGGAGAGAGCAATCGGAAAGGTGCGATTGGAGAGAGCGATCGGAAAGGTGCGATGGGAGAGAGCAATCGGAAAGGTGCGATGGGAGACAGCGATCGCACGGACAGGTGACGGACGCACGGGAGCGCGGTATCGACGTCAGAAAGCGGGAAGTGATCCAGATCACCATCGAGGATGTGTGCCATAGCTGACTGGTACCGTACGGACTCACCTGAGTTCTGTGCGACCCAGAGTGAAGTGTGTATCACGCATCACACCTGACGCAGCTCATAAAGTAACTCACCATCACACCTGACGCAGCTACATCACACCTGACGCAGCTACATCACACCTGACGCAGCTACATCACACCTGACGCAGCTGCATCACACCTGACGCAGCTACATCACACCTGACGCAGCTACATCACACCTGACGCAGCTACATCACACCTGACGCAGCTACATCACACCTAGTACAGCTACATCACACCTGACGCAGCTACATCACACCTGACGCAGCTACATCACACCTGACGCAGCTACATCACACCTGACGCAGCTACATCACACCTGACGCAGCTACATCACACCTGACGCAGCTACATCACACCTGCCACAGGCACCTTTGGTGGGCCTCGGCCTCGCCAGATCCCACACGCCAGCCTGGCGCCAGCTCGACATGGCAACACGCCGCGGTTGGAGCCGGCCGCCGGCCTGCTTGCTTTTGCAACATAATTAATTGCGTGTGAGGCCTCCATCACCGTCTGGTGCCAGTGGCGTACTGGAAGGGCGGAAAGAGGCAATTTCCCCCTCCCCTGAGATGTCGTGGGCCCAAAAATCGCGCCGGGCTGGGACAAATTGCGCCGGGGCGACGCTATCATCGCGAGTGACACGACCTGACCCCTGACCGCCGCACCTGACCCCGGTCGGGGCGACGCTATCATCGCGAGTGACACGACCTGACCTCTGACCGCTGCCCCTGACCCCGGGGTTGAGACGTGCTGTCTGGACGTCTCAATAATAACGCCACGAAACCGTCACAACATGGATTTCAGTGTATGGCTATGGTTTTGAGTCTATGTCCATCGCCGGGTGGACCCCGGAAGACGCGACCATTTTTTTATGCCGCTTCTTCTTGTCACGCTGGGGCAGTCCGCCATACTGCCGTAGGTCTTCTTCCGCGACCCAGAAACGACACACTTCACCACAGTATTCGCACGTGCCACACGGCGCCTACCTAGCTGGCACACGCACCGAACCATACCACACCACCACACGCCAGTCAGTGGTTGCATTCGGCCGCACACTGCGACAGACGACACCCGTCACTCCGGCGTCACGCGTCACCAGGGCTGTAGGATCACACTCAGTTGGGAAGGATCCAGCCCCCACCCCACCCACCCCGAACATTCGGCCGCACACTGCGACACATAGACGACACCCCTCACCCCAGCGTCACGCGTCACCAGGGCTGTAGGATCACACTCAGTTGGGAAGGATCCAGCCCCCACCCCACCCACCCCGAACATTCGGCCGCACACTGCGACACATAGACGACACCCGTCACCCCAGCGTCACGCGTCACCAGGGCTGTAGGATCACACTCAGTTGGGAAGGATCCAGCCCCCACCCCACCCACCCCGAACATTCGGCCGCACACTGCGACACATAGACGACACCCGTCACCCCAGCGTCACGCGTCACCAGGGCTGTAGGATCACACTCAGTTGGGAAGGATCCAGCCCCCACCCCAACTTGCAGCTCAGCCCCCTAACTTGGCAGCCAGCCCCCTCCAGCTTTGAAAGTCAAACCAATGAAAAATTCAAGCAATGCTGCATACATGTCGAGTACGATATGCTACTCGTGTTCAACCTAGGTAGGTGTAAGATTGCCAAAAATTATGATGAGTGCTGATAATATTCTCTTGGTTCTTCTAAGTATTCTTTAGTATTGGTGGTGATGGTCGTCTCTGATAAATTGAAATATTGCGAGCACTCCTATTTGAAGTTTTCTTAAATCGCTAATCACACTGCTCATTTAGCACTGATCGCAATGTGGGGTATGCTATGATGGTTACATATTGTTGTTTTTTCGTACTGCTTTTAATCTGTTTTGATCGACGGAAATTCGAAGTAACATATACAAATATCAGAAAAGCAATAATGATATTGGGCACAACGCGAAGCGAAAGGAGAAGAAGTCGTTTCAGCACTAAGTGGATTCTACATATTCGGAAGTAGTTTTTCGAATAACCGTTTCCTGATTATTTTGTCCTCTGATAGCCTAGGTTGATGGAGAACTGGAAAAAAAAGAAAATAACATTGATGAAATTAATGTTTCTTTTCAAGATGGCAAAATAAATTTGCCCAAATCCGAGGATAAATTAGTAGTTGGAGGAGACCTTGGTCGACCGACCCAGGGCTGAGCCCCCCCCGCCAACTGTTCTTGCGATTCTACACCCCTGCGCGTCACGGTAGCCACATCATCACACACACTCGGAGCAGCGCGGACACTCGACACTCTGCTCTCTACTACCACCTTCAACAGCCGGCAATGCTTTTCGCATGCTGCCCGCACGCTAAGCGCCAGCCGTCGGTACGTCTTTGCACTCGAGTTGTTTTCGCTGAGCCTGGCCAGCCTGTCACTTTCCCTCGAGCTGGTTAAAATCAACTTTGCTAACCTGCCAGGCCTCGTCGAGGCAACTGCGTACGTGCACCACATTAGGCAGGCGCGTAGGTCCACTCACAACAACGATGGTTAAATCGTTAGCGCTCAACAGTTTACATCCAGAGTAGTCGATGCGAAGTAGGGCACTACGTGCCGCTGCCACCACGTTGCCATCGCTGCGTGCGGTACGGGCACGGGGAACGTGCCGACTCAGAACTGATTCTCAGAACTGATTCGGCCGATACGCAGCGTCACACGCCACACCACACAGCCGACAGGCGGTGTGTAGCGTCACACGTCACACCACACCCCACAGCCGACAGGCGGTGTGTAGCGTCACACGTCACACCACACCACACAGCCGACAGGCGGGGTGTAGCGTCACACGCCACACCCCACCACACAGCCGACAGGCGGTGTGTAGCGTCACACGTCACACCACACAGCCGACAGGCGGGTGTAGCGTCACACGTCACACCACACAGCCGACAGGCGGTGTGTAGCGTCACACGCCACACCACACCCCACAGCCGACAGGCGGTGTGTAGCGTCACACGTCACACCACACCACACAGCCGACAGGCGGTGTGTAGCGTCACACGCCACACCACACCACACAGCCGACAGGCGGTGTGTAGCGTCACACGTCACACGTCACACCACACAGCCGACAGGCGGTGTGTAGCGTCACACGTCACACCACACAGACGACAGGCGGTGTGTAGCTTCACACGCCACACCACACCCCACAGCCGACAGGCGGTGTGTAGCGTCACACGTCACACCACACCCACAGCCGACAGGCGGTGTGTAGCGTCACACGTCACACCACACCCCACAGCCGACAGGCGGTGTGTAGCGTCACACGTCACACCACACCCACAGCCGACAGGCGGTGTGTAGCGTCACACGTCACACCACACCACACAGCCGACAGGCGGTGTGTAGCGTCACACGTCACACCACACCCACAGCCGACAGGCGGTGTGTAGCGTCACACGTCACACCACACCACACAGCCGACAGGCGGTGTGTAGCGTCACACGCCACACCACACCACACAGCCGACAGGCGGTGTGTAGCGTCACACGCCACACCACACCACACAGCCGACAGGCGGTGTGTAGCGTCACACGTCACACCACACCACACAGCCGACAGGCGGTGTGTAGCGTCACACGTCACACCACACCACAAGCCGACAGGCGGTGTGTAGCGTCACACGCCACACCACACCACACAGCCGACAGGCGGTGTGTAGCGTCACACGTCACACCACACCACACAGCCGACAGGCGGTGTGTAGCGTCACACGTCACACCACACCACACCACACAGCCGACAGGCGGTGTGACGTCACACGTCACACGTCACACCACACAGCCGACAGGCGGTGTGTAGCGTCACACGTCACACCCCACTGTACAGCCGACAGGCGGTGTGTAGCGTCACACGCCACACCACACCACACAGCCGACAGGCGGTGTGTAGCGTCACACGTCACACCACACCACACAGCCGACAGGCCGTGTGTAGCGTCACACGTCACACCACACCACACCACACAGCCGACAGGCGGTGTGTAGCGTCACACGTCACACCACACAGCCGACAGGCGGTGTGTAGCGTCACACGCCACACCGCACCACACAGCCGACAGGCGGTGTGTAGCGTCACACGTCACACGTCACACCACACAGCCGACAGGCGGTGTGTAGCGTCACACGTCACACCCCACTGTACAGCCGACAGGCGGTGTGTAGCGTCACACGCCACACCACACCACACAGCCGACAGGCGGTGTGTAGCGTCACACGTCACACCACACCACACAGCCGACAGGCGGTGTGTAGCGTCACACGCCACACCACACCCCACAGCCGACAGGCGGTGTGTAGCGTCACACGTCACACCATACCACACAGCCGACAGGCGGTGTGTCGCGTCACACGTCACACCACACCACACCACAGCCGACAGGCGGTGTGTAGCGTCACACGTCACACCACACCAGCCGACAGGCGGGGTGTAGCGCCACACGCCACACCACACTACACAGCCGACAGGCGGTGTGTAGCGTCACACGCCACACCACACCACACAGCCGACAGGCGGTGTGTAGCGTCACACGTCACACCACACCACACAGCCGACAGGCGGTGTGTAGCGTCACACGTCACACCCCACTGTACAGCCGACAGGCGGTGTGTAGCGTCACACGTCACACCACACCACACAGCCGACAGGCGGTGTGTAGCGTCACACGCCACACCACACCCCACAGCCGACAGGCGGTGTGTAGCGTCACACGTCACACCATACCACACAGCCGACAGGCGGTGTGTAGCGTCACACGTCACACCACACCACACAAAGCCGACAGGCGGTGTGTAGCGTCACACGTCACACCACACCACACAGCCGACAGGCGGTGTGTAGCGTCACACGCCACACCACACTACACAGCCGACAGGCGGTGTGTAGCGTCACACGCCACACCACACCACACAGCCGACAGGCGGTGTGTAGCGTCACACGTCACACCACACCACACAGCCGACAGGCGGTGTGTAGCGTCACACGCCACACCACACCACACAGCCGACAGGCGGTGTGTAGCGTCACACGTCACACGCACACCACACAGCCGACAGGCGGTGTGTAGCGTCACACGTCACACCACCACTACACAGCCGACAGGCGGTGTGTAGCGTCACACGTCACACCACACCACACAGCCGACAGGCGGTGTGTAGCGTCACACGTCACACCACACCACACAGCCGACAGGCGGTGTGTAGCGTCACACGTCACACCACACACCACACAGCCGACAGGCGGTGTGTAGCGTCACACGTCACACCACCACCGACAGCCGACAGGCGGTGTGTAGCGTCACACGTCACACCACACCACACAGCCGACAGGCGGTGTGTAGCGTCACACGTCACACCACACCACACAGCCGACAGGCGGTGTGTAGCGTCACACGTCACACCACACCACACAGCCGACAGGCGGTGTGTAGCGTCACACGTCACACCACACCACACAGCCGACAGGCGGTGTGTAGCGTCACACGTCACACCACACCACACAGCCGACAGGCGGTGTGTAGCGTCACACGTCACACCACACCACACAGCCGACAGGCGGTGTGTAGCGTCACACGTCACACCACACCACACAGCCGACAGGCGGTGTGTAGCGTCACACGTCACACCACACCACACAGCCGACAGGCGGTGTGTAGCGTCACACGCCACACCACACCACACAGCCGACAGGCGGTGTGTAGCGTCACACGCCACACCACACCACACAGCCGACAGGCGGTGTGTAGCGTCACACGCCACACCACACCACACAGCCGACAGGCGGTGTGTAGCGTCACACGTCACACCACACCACACAGCCGACAGGCGGTGTGTAGCGTCACACGTCACACCACACCACACAGCCGACAGGCGGTGTGTAGCGTCACACGTCACACCACACCACACAGCCGACAGGCGGTGTGTAGCGTCACACGTCACACCACACCACACAGCCGACAGGCGGTGTGTAGCGTCACACGCCACACCACACCACACAGCCGACAGGCGGTGTGTAGCGTCACACGTCACACCACACCACACAGCCGACAGGCGGTGTGTAGCGTCACACGTCACACCACACCACACAGCCGACAGGCGGTGTGTAGCGTCACACGTCACACCACACCACACAGCCGACAGGCGGTGTGTAGCGTCACACGTCACACCACACCACACAGCCGACAGGCGGTGTGTAGCGTCACACGTCACACCACACCACACAGCCGACAGGCGGTGTGTAGCGTCACACGTCACACCACACCACACAGCCGACAGGCGGTGTGTAGCGTCACACGTCACACCACACCACACAGCCGACAGGCGGTGTGTAGCGTCACACGTCACACCACACCACACAGCCGACAGGCGGTGTGTAGCGTCACACGTCACACCCACACCACACAGCCGACAGGCGGTGTGTAGCGTCACACGTCACACCACACCACACCACACAGCCGACAGGCGGTGTGTAGCGTCACACGTCACACCACACCACACAGCCGACAGGCGGTGTGTAGCGTCACACGTCACACCACACCACACAGCCGACAGGCGGTGTGTAGCGTCACACGTCACACCACACCACACAGCCGACAGGCGGTGTGTAGCGTCACACGTCACACCACACCACACAGCCGACAGGCGGTGTGTAGCGTCACACGTCACACACCACACCACACAGCCGACAGGCGGTGTGTAGCGTCACACGTCACACCACACCACACACAGCCGACAGGCGGTGTGTAGCGTCACACGTCACACCACACCACACAGCCGACAGGCGGTGTGTAGCGTCACACGTCACACCACACCACACAGCCGACAGGCGGTGTGTAGCGTCACACGTCACACCACACCACACAGCCGACAGGCGGTGTGTAGCGTCACACGTCACACCCACACCACACAGCCGACAGGCGGTGTGTAGCGTCACACGTCACACCACACCACACAGCCGACAGGCGGTGTGTAGCGTCACACGTCACACCACACCACAGCCACAGGCGGTGTGTAGCGTCACACGTCACACCACACCACACAGCCGACAGGCGGTGTGTAGCGTCACACGTCACACCACACCACACAGCCGACAGGCGGTGTGTAGCGTCACACGTCACACCACACCACACAGCCGACAGGCGGTGTGTAGCGTCACACGTCACACCACACCACACAGCCGACAGGCGGTGTGTAGCGTCACACGTCACACCACACCACACAGCCGACAGGCGGTGTGTAGCGTCACACGTCACACCCCACTGTACAGCCGACAGGCGGTGTGTAGCGTCACACGTCACACCACACCACACAGCCGACAGGCGGTGTGTAGCGTCACACGTCACACCACACCACACAGCCGACAGGCGGTGTGTAGCGTCACACGCCACACCACACTACACAGCCGACAGGCGGTGTGTAGCGTCACACGTCACACCACACCACACAGCCGACAGGCGGTGTGTAGCGTCACACGTCACACCACCACCACAGCCGACAGGCGGTGTGTAGCGTCACACGTCACACCACACCACACAGCCGACAGGCGGTGTGTAGCGTCACACGTCACACCACACCACACAGCCGACAGGCGGTGTGTCGCGTCACACGTCACACGTCACACCACACCACACAGCCGACAGGCGGTGTGTAGCGTCACACGTCACACCACACCACACAGCCGACAGGCGGTGTGTAGCGTCACACGCCACACCACACCACACAGCCGACAGGCGGTGTGTAGCGTCACACGTCACACCACACAGCCGACAGGCGGTGTGTAGCGTCACACGCCACACCACACCACACAGCCGACAGGCGGTGTGTAGCGTCACACGTCACACCACACCACACAGCCGACAGGCGGTGTGTAGCGTCACACGTCACACCACACCACACAGCCGACAGGCGGTGTGTAGCGTCACACGCCACACCACACCACACAGCCGACAGGCGGTGTGTAGCGTCACACGCCACACCACACCACACAGCCGACAGGCGGTGTGTAGCGTCACACGTCACACCACACCACACAGCCGACAGGCGGTGTGTAGCGTCACACGCCACACCACACCACACAGCCGACAGGCGGTGTGTAGCGTCACACGTCACACCACACCACACAGCCGACAGGCGGTGTGTAGCGTCACACGCCACACCACACCACACAGCCGACAGGCGGTGTGTAGCGTCACACGCCACACCACACCACACAGCCGACAGGCGGTGTGTAGCGTCACACGTCACACCACACCACACAGCCGACAGGCGGTGTGTAGCGTCACACGCCACACCACACCACACAGCCGACAGGCGGTGTGTAGCGTCACACGTCACACCACACCACACAGCCGACAGGCGGTGTGTAGCGTCACACGTCACACCACACCACACAGCCGACAGGCGGTGTGTAGCGTCACACGTCACACCACACCACACAGCCGACAGGCGGTGTGTAGCGTCACACGCCACACCACACCACACAGCCGACAGGCGGTGTGTAGCGTCACACGTCACACCACACCACACAGCCGACAGGCGGTGTGTAGCGTCACACGTCACACCACACCACACAGCCGACAGGCGGTGTGTAGCGTCACACGTCACACCACACCACAAGCCGACAGGCGGTGTGTAGCGTCACACGCCACACCACACCACAGCCGACAGGCGGTGTGTCGCGTCACACGTCACACCACACCACACCACACAGCCGACAGGCGGTGTGTAGCGTCACACGCCACACCACACCACACCACACAGCCGACAGGCGGTGTGTAGCGTCACACGCCACACCACACCACACAGCCGACAGGCGGTGTGTCGCGTCACACGTCACACCACACCACACCACACAGCCGACAGGCGGTGTGTAGCGTCACACGTCACCCACCACACCACACAGCCGACAGGCGGTGTGTAGCGTCACACGTCACACCACACCACACAGCCGACAGGCGGTGTGTAGCGTCACACGTCACACCACACCACACAGCCGACAGGCGGTGTGTAGCGTCACACGTCACACCACACCACACAGCCGACAGGCGGTGTGTAGCGTCACACGTCACACCACACCACACAGCCGACAGGCGGTGTGTAGCGTCACACGTCACACCACACCACACAGCCGACAGGCGGTGTGTAGCGTCACACGTCACACCATACCACACAGCCGACAGGCGGGGTGTAGCGTCACACGTCACACCACACCACACCACACAGCCGACAGGCGGTGTGTAGCGTCACACGTCCACACCACACCACACAGCCGACAGGCGGTGTCGTCACCGTCACACGTCACACCACACCACACAGCCGACAGGCGGTGTGTAGCGTCACACGTCACACCACACCACACAGCCGACAGGCGGTGTGTAGCGTCACACGTCACACCACACCACACAGCCGACAGGCGGTGTGTAGCGTCACACGTCACACCACACCACACAGCCGACAGGCGGTGTGTAGCGTCACACGTCACACCACACCACACAGCCGACAGGCGGTGTGTAGCGTCACACGTCACACCACACCACACCACACAGCCGACAGGCGGTGTGTAGCGTCACACGTCACACACCACACCACACAGCCGACAGGCGGTGTGTAGCGTCACACGTCACACCACACCACACACAGCCGACAGGCGGTGTGTAGCGTCACACGTCACACCACACCACACAGCCGACAGGCGGTGTGTAGCGTCACACGTCACACCACACCACACAGCCGACAGGCGGTGTGTAGCGTCACACGTCACACCACACCACACAGCCGACAGGCGGTGTGTAGCGTCACACGTCACACCACACAGCCGACAGGCGGTGTGTAGCGTCACACGCCACACCACACCACAGCCGACAGGCGGTGTGTAGCGTCACACGTCACACCACACCACACAGCCGACAGGCGGTGTGTAGCGTCACACGTCACACCACACCACACAGCCGACAGGCGGTGTGTAGCGTCACACGTCACACCACACCACACAGCCGACAGGCGGTGTGTAGCGTCACACGTCACACCACACCACACAGCCGACAGGCGGTGTGTAGCGTCACACGCCACACCACACCACACCACACAGCCGACAGGCGGTGTGTAGCGTCACACGTCACACCACACCACACAGCCGACAGGCGGTGTGTAGCGTCACACGCCACACCACACCACACAGCCGACAGGCGGTGTGTAGCGTCACACGCCACACCACACCACACAGCCGACAGGCGGTGTGTAGCGTCACACGTCACACCACACCACACAGCCGACAGGCGGTGTGTAGCGTCACACGTCACACCACACAGTCACAACACGTCACACCACACAGCCGACAGGCGGTGTGTAGCGTCACACGTCACACCCCACCACACAGCCGACAGGCGGTGTGTAGCGTCACACGTCACACCACACCACACAGCCGACAGGCGGTGTGTAGCGTCACACGCCACACCACACCACACAGCCGACAGGCGGTGTGTAGCGTCACACGTCACACCACACCACACAGCCGACAGGCGGTGTGTAGCGTCACACGTCACACCCCACAGCCGACAGGCGGTGTGTAGCGTCACACGTCACACCACACCACACAGCCGACAGGCGGTGTGTAGCGTCACACGTCACACCACACCACACAGCCGACAGGCGGTGTGTAGCGTCACACGTCACACCACACCACACAGCCGACAGGCGGTGTGTAGCGTCACACGCCACACCACACCACACAGCCGACAGGCGGTGTGTAGCGTCACACGTCACACCACACCACACAGCCGACAGGCGGTGTGTAGCGTCACACGTCACACCACACCACACAGCCGACAGGCGGTGTGTAGCGTCACACGTCACACCACACCACACAGCCGACAGGCGGTGTGTAGCGTCACACGTCACACCACACCACACAGCCGACAGGCGGTGTGTAGCGTCACACGTCACACCACACCACACAAGCCGACAGGCGGTGTGTAGCGTCACACGTCACACGTCACACCACACCACACAGCCGACAGGCGGTGTGTAGCGTCACACGTCACACCACACCACACAGCCGACAGGCGGTGTGTAGCGTCACACGTCACACCACACCACACAGCCGACAGGCGGTGTGTAGCGTCACACGTCACACCACACCACACAGCCGACAGGCGGTGTGTAGCGTCACACGTCACACCACACCACACAGCCGACAGGCGGTGTGTAGCGTCACACGTCACACCACACCACACAGCCGACAGGCGGTGTGTAGCGTCACACGTCACACCACACCCACACAGCCGACAGGCGGTGTGTAGCGTCACACGTCACACCACACCACACAGCCGACAGGCGGTGTGTAGCGTCACACGTCACACCACACCAACAGCCGACAGGCGGTGTGTAGCGTCACACGTCACACCACACCACACAGCCGACAGGCGGTGTGTAGCGTCACACGTCACACCACACCACACAGCCGACAGGCGGTGTGTAGCGTCACACGTCACACCCCACTACACAGCCGACAGGCGGTGTGTAGCGTCACACGCCACACCACACCACACAGCCGACAGGCGGTGTGTAGCGTCACACGTCACACCACACACACAGCCGACAGGCGGTGTGTAGCGTCACACGCCACACCACACCACACAGCCGACAGGCGGTGTGTAGCGTCACACGTCACACCACACCACACAGCCGACAGGCGGTGTGTAGCGTCACACGTCACACCACACCACACAGCCGACAGGCGGTGTGTAGCGTCACACGTCACACCACACCAGCCGACAGGCGGTGTGTAGCGTCACACGTCACACCACACCACACAGCCGACAGGCGGTGTGTAGCGTCACACGCACACCACACCACACAGCCGACAGGCGGTGTGTAGCGTCACACGTCACACCACACCACAGCCGACAGGCGGTGTGTAGCGTCACACGTCACACCACACCAACAGCCGACAGGCGGTGTGTAGCGTCACACGTCACACCACACCACACAGCCGACAGGCGGTGTGTAGCGTCACACGTCACACCACACCACACAGCCGACAGGCGGTGTGTAGCGTCACACGTCACACCACACCACACAGCCGACAGGCGGTGTGTAGCGTCACACGTCACACCACACCACACAGCCGACAGGCGGTGTGTAGCGTCACACGTCACACCCACACCACACAGCCGACAGGCGGTGTGTAGCGTCACACGCACACCACACCACACAGCCGACAGGCGGTGTGTAGCGTCACACGTCACACCACACCACACAGCCGACAGGCGGTGTGTAGCGTCACACGTCACACCACACAGCCGACAGGCGGTGTGTAGCGTCACACGTCACACCACACCACACAGCCGACAGGCGGTGTGTAGCGTCACACGTCACACCACACCACACAGCCGACAGGCGGTGTGTAGCGTCACACGTCACACCACACCACACAGCCGACAGGCGGTGTGTAGCGTCACACGTCACACCACACCACACAGCCGACAGGCGGTGTGTAGCGTCACACGTCACACCACACCACACAGCCGACAGGCGGTGTGTAGCGTCACACGTCACACCACACCACACAGCCGACAGGCGGTGTGTAGCGTCACACGCCACACCACACCCCACAGCCGACAGGCGGTGTGTAGCGTCGCACGTCACACCACACCACACAGCCGACAGGCGGTGTGTAGCGTCACACGTCACACCACACCACACAGCCGACAGGCGGTGTGTAGCGTCACACGTCACACCACACCACACAGCCGACAGGCGGTGTGTAGCGTCACACGTCACACCACACCACACAGCCGACAGGCGGTGTGTAGCGTCACACGTCACACCACACCACACAGCCGACAGGCGGTGTGTAGCGTCACACGTCACACCACACCACACAGCCGACAGGCGGTGTGTAGCGTCACACGTCACACCACACCACACAGCCGACAGGCGGTGTGTAGCGTCACACGTCACACCACACCACACAGCCGACAGGCGGTGTGTAGCGTCACACGTCACACCACACCACACAGCCGACAGGCGGTGTGTAGCGTCACACGTCACACCACACCACACAGCCGACAGGCGGTGTGTAGCGTCACACGTCACACCACACCACCACACAGCCGACAGGCGGTGTGTAGCGTCACACGTCACACCACACCACACCACACAGCCGACAGGCGGTGTGTAGCGTCACACGTCACACCACACCACACAGCCGACAGGCGGTGTGTAGCGTCACACGCCACACCACACCACACAAGCCGACAGGCGGTGTGTAGCGTCACACGTCACACCACACCACACACAGCCGACAGGCGGTGTGTAGCGTCACACGTCACACCACACCACACAGCCGACAGGCGGTGTGTAGCGTCACACGTCACACCACACCACACAGCCGACAGGCGGTGTGTAGCGTCACACGTCACACCACACCACACAGCCGACAGGCGGTGTGTAGCGTCACACGTCACACCACACCACACAGCCGACAGGCGGTGTGTAGCGTCACACGTCACACCACACCACACAGCCGACAGGCGGTGTGTAGCGTCACACGTCACACCACACCACACAGCCGACAGGCGGTGTGTAGCGTCACACGTCACACCACACCACACAGCCGACAGGCGGTGTGTAGCGTCACACGTCACACCACACCACACAGCCGACAGGCGGTGTGTAGCGTCACACGTCACACCACACCACACAGCCGACAGGCGGTGTGTAGCGTCACACGTCACACCACACCACACAGCCGACAGGCGGTGTGTAGCGTCACACGCCACACCACACCACACAGCCGACAGGCGGTGTGTAGCGTCACACGTCACACCACACCACACAGCCGACAGGCGGTGTGTAGCGTCACACGTCACACCACACCACACAGCCGACAGGCGGTGTGTAGCGTCACACGTCACACCACACCACAGCCGACAGGCGGTGTGTAGCGTCACACGTCACACCACACCACACAGCCGACAGGCGGTGTGTAGCGTCACACGTCACACCACACCACACAGCCGACAGGCGGTGTGTAGCGTCACACGTCACACCACACCACACAGCCGACAGGCGGTGTGTAGCGTCACACGTCACACCACACCACACAGCCGACAGGCGGTGTGTAGCGTCACACGTCACACCACACCACACAGCCGACAGGCGGTGTGTAGCGTCACACGCCACACCACACCACACAGCCGACAGGCGGTGTGTAGCGTCACACGTCACACCACACAGCCGACAGGCGGTGTGTAGCGTCACACGCCACACCACACCACACAGCCGACAGGCGGTGTGTAGCGTCACACGTCACACCACACCACACAGCCGACAGGCGGTGTGTAGCGTCACACGCCACACCACACCACACAGCCGACAGGCGGTGCGTAGCGTCACACGCCACACCACACCACACAGCCGACAGGCGGTGTGTAGCGTCACACGTCACACCACACCACACAGCCGACAGGCGGTGTGTCGCGTCACACGTCACACCACACCACACCACACAGCCGACAGGCGGTGTGTAGCGTCACACGCCACACCACACCACACAGCCGACAGGCGGTGTGTAGCGTCACACGTCACACCACACCACACAGCCGACAGGCGGTGTGTAGCGTCACACGCCACACCACACCACACAGCCGACAGGCGGTGTGTAGCGTCACACGTCACACCACACCACACAGCCGACAGGCGGTGTGTAGCGTCACACGTCACACCACACCACACAGCCGACAGGCGGTGTGTAGCGTCACACGCCACACCACACCACACAGCCGACAGGCGGTGTGTAGCGTCACACGCCACACCACACCACACAGCCGACAGGCGGTGTGTAGCGTCACACGTCACACCACACCACACAGCCGACAGGCGGTGTGTAGCGTCACACGTCACACCACACCACAAAAGCCGACAGGCGGTGTGTAGCGTCACACGTCACACCACACCACACCACAAGCCGACAGGCGGTGTGTAGCGTCACACGTCACACCACACCACACACACAGCCGACAGGCGGTGTGTAGCGTCACACGCCACACCACACCACACAGCCGACAGGCGGTGTGTAGCGTCACACGTCCACACCACACCACACAGCCGACAGGCGGTGTGTAGCGTCACACGTCACACCACACCACACAGCCGACAGGCGGTGTGTAGCGTCACACGCCACACCACACCACACAGCCGACAGGCGGTGTGTAGCGTCACACGTCACACCACACCACACAGCCGACAGGCGGTGTGTAGCGTCACACGTCACACCACCAACCACACAGCCGACAGGCGGTGTGTAGCGTCACACGTCACACCACACCACACAGCCGACAGGCGGTGTGTAGCGTCACACGTCACACCACACCACACAGCCGACAGGCGGTGTGTAGCGTCACACGTCACACCACACCACACAGCCGACAGGCGGTGTGTAGCGTCACACGTCACACCACACCACAGCCGACAGGCGGTGTGTAGCGTCACACGCCACACCACACCACACCACACAGCCGACAGGCGGTGTGTAGCGTCACACGCCACACCACACCACACAGCCGACAGGCGGTGTGTAGCGTCACACGTCACACCACACCACACAGCCGACAGGCGGGGTGTAGCGTCACACGTCACACCACACCACACAGCCGACAGGCGGTGTGTAGCGTCACACGTCACACCACACCACACAGCCGACAGGCGGTGTGTAGCGTCACACGTCACACCACACCACACAGCCGACAGGCGGTGTGTAGCGTCACACGTCACACCACACCACACAGCCGACAGGCGGTGTGTAGCGTCACACGTCACACCACACCACACAGCCGACAGGCGGTGTGTAGCGTCACACGTCACACCACACCACACAGCCGACAGGCGGTGTGTAGCGTCACACGCCACACCACACCACACAGCCGACAGGCGGTGTGTAGCGTCACACGTCACACCACACCACACAGCCGACAGGCGGTGTGTAGCGTCACACGTCACACCCCACCACACAGCCGACAGGCGGTGTGTAGCGTCACACGTCACACCACACCACACAGCCGACAGGCGGTGTGTAGCGTCACACGTCACACCACACCACACAGCCGACAGGCGGTGTGTAGCGTCACACGCCACACCACACCCACACACAGCCGACAGGCGGTGTGTCGCGTCACACGTCACACCACACCACACAGCCGACAGGCGGTGTGTAGCGTCACACGTCACACCCCACCACACAGCCGACAGGCGGTGTGTCGCGTCACACGTCACACCACACCACACAGCCGACAGGCGGTGTGTAGCGTCACACGTCACACCACACCACACAGCCGACAGGCGGTGTGTCGCGTCACACGTCACACCACACCACACCACACAGCCGACAGGCGGTGTGTAGCGTCACACGTCACACCACACCACACAGCCGACAGGCGGTGTGTCGCGTCACACGTCACACCACACCACACAGCCGACAGGCGGTGTGTCGCGTCACACGTCACACCACACCACACCACACAGCCGACAGGCGGTGTGTAGCGTCACACGCCACACCACACCACACAGCCGACAGGCGGTGTGCGTCACACGTCACACACCCACACCACACCACACAGCCGACAGGCGGTGTGTAGCGTCACACGTCACACCCCACCACACAGCCGACAGGCGGTGTGTAGCGTCACACGTCACACCACACCACACCACACAGCCGACAGGCGGTGTGTAGCGTCACACGTCACACCACACCACAAGCCGACAGGCGGTGTGTAGCGTCACACGCCACACCACACCACACAGCCGACAGGCGGTGTGTAGCGTCACACGTCACACCACACCACACAGCCGACAGGCGGTGTGTAGCGTCACACGTCACACCACACCACACAGCCGACAGGCGGTGTGTAGCGTCACACGTCACACCACACAGCCGACAGGCGGTGTGTAGCGTCACACGCCACACCACACCACACAGCCGACAGGCGGTGTGTCGCGTCACACGTCACACCACACCACACCACACAGCCGACAGGCGGTGTGTAGCGTCACACGTCACACCACACCACACAGCCGACAGGCGGTGTGTAGCGTCACACGCCACACCACACCACACAGCCGACAGGCGGTGTGTAGCGTCACACGTCACACCACACCACACAGCCGACAGGCGGTGTGTAGCGTCACACGCCACACCACACAGCCGACAGGCGGTGTGTAGCGTCACACGTCACACCACACCACACAGCCGACAGGCGGTGTGTAGCGTCACACGTCACACCACACCACACAGCCGACAGGCGGTGTGTAGCGTCACACGTCACACCACACCACACCACACAGCCGACAGGCGGTGTGTAGCGTCACACGTCACACCACACCACACCACACAGCCGACAGGCGGTGTGTAGCGTCACACGCCACACCACACCACACAGCCGACAGGCGGTGTGTAGCGTCACACGCCACACCACACCACACCACAGCCGACAGGCGGTGTGTAGCGTCACACGCCACACCACACCACACCACACAGCCGACAGGCGGTGTGTAGCGTCACACGTCACACCACACTACACAGCCGACAGGCGGTGTGTAGCGTCACACGCCACACCACACCACACCACAAGCCGACAGGCGGTGTGTAGCGTCACACGTCACACCACACCACACAGCCGACAGGCGGGTGCGTACAACACCACACCACACCACACAGCCGACAGGCGGTGTGTAGCGTCACACGTCACGCCACACCACACCACACAGCCGACAGGCGGGGTGTAGCGTCACACGCCACACTACACAGCCGACAGGCGGTGTGTCGCGTCACACGTCACACCACACAGCCGACAGGCGGTGTGTAGCGTCACACGCCACACCACACCACACAGCCGACAGGCGGTGTGTAGCGTCACACGTCACACTACACCACACAGCCGACAGGCGGTGTGTAGCGTCACACGTCACACCGCACCACACAGCCGACAGGCGGGGTGTAGCGTCACACGCCACACCACACCACACCACACAGCCGACAGGCGGTGTGTAGCGTCACACGTCACACCACACAGCCGACAGGCGGTGTATACGTCACACGCACACCACACCACACAGCCGACAGGCGGGTGTAGCGTCACACGCCACACCACACAGCCGACAGGCGGTGTATAGCGTCACACGCCACACCACACCACACCAACAGCCGACAGGCGGTGTGTAGCGTCACACGTCACACCACACCACACAGCCGACAGGCGGTGTGTAGCGTCACACGTCACACCCCACTGTACAGCCGACAGGCGGTGTGTAGCGTCACACGTCACACCACATCACACAGCCGACAGGCGGTGTGTAGCGTCACACGTCACACCCCACCGCACAGCCGACAGGCGGTGTGTAGCGTCACACGTCACACCGCACCACACAGCCGACAGGCGGTGTGTAGCGTCACACGTCACACCACACCACACCACACAGCCGACAGGCGGTGTGTAGCGTCACACGTCACACCACACAGCCGACAGGCGGTGTATAGCGTCACACGCCACACCACACCACACCACACAGCCGACAGGCGGTGTGTAGCGTCACACGCCACACCACACAGCCGACAGGCGGTGTATAGCGTCACACGCCACACCACACCACACCACACAGCCGACAGGCGGTGTGTAGCGTCACACGTCACACCACACCACACAGCCGACAGGCGGTGTGTAGCGTCACACGTCACACCCCACTGTACAGCCGACAGGCGGTGTGTAGCGTCACACGCCACACCACACCACACAGCCGACAGGCGGTGTGTAGCGTCACACGTCACACCACACCACACAGCCGACAGGCGGTGTGTAGCGTCACACGTCACACCCCACCACACAGCCGACAGGCGGTGTGTAGCGTCACACGTCACACCACACCACACAGCCGACAGGCGGTGTGTCGCGTCACACGTCACACCACACCACACCACACAGCCGACAGGCGGTGTGTAGCGTCACACGTCACACCACACAGCCGACAGGCGGTGTGTAGCGTCACACGCCACACCACACCACACAGCCGACAGGCGGTGTGTAGCGTCACACGTCACACCACACCACACAGCCGACAGGCGGTGTGTAGCGTCACACGTCACACCACACCACACAGCCGACAGGCGGTGTGTAGCGTCACACGCCACACCACACCACACAGCCGACAGGCGGTGTGTAGCGTCACACGTCACACCACACCACACAGCCGACAGGCGGTGTGTAGCGTCACACGTCACACCACACCACACAGCCGACAGGCGGTGTGTAGCGTCACACGTCACACCACACTACACAGCCGACAGGCGGTGTGTAGCGTCACACGTCACACCACACCACAAGCCGACAGGCGGTGTGTAGCGTCACACGCCACACCACACCACCACAGCCGACAGGCGGTGTGTAGCGTCACACGTCACACCACACCACACAGCCGACAGGCGGTGTGTAGCGTCACACACCACACCCCACTGTACAGTGTACAGCCCTGCGGCTCGCGGCTGGGTGGCGTCTGGCTGGTTGTTCTGCCGTGCACACCTCGCTGATCTCGGTGTTGGGCTGGTTATCGCCGTGCGCACCTCGTCACGCCACCCTTTCTCTGTCGGCTGCGGCAGGCCGGCTGTGTCAGGGCAGACCGGTGTCTCCGAGTCCTTGGTTGGAACGGAGCACTGAACTCCATATAGCAGGCACTGGCGGATCTTTCCCACCCGTTTGGGGGGGGGGGGGGCAACTTTCTGTCATATAATGTCAATATAATGGTCCTGCACGATACTTTGACGTCATGGAATGCTTCTTATCGGGGTTCCGTCGGAAAATTCATGAATTCAAGTTGAGATTATTTGCATTCTTCCCACCTTTCCTGGTGGAAAAGGAATCCGCATACCTATCTGAACTATTATGTACCTCATCGTTTTGTTTAAATATGCTTCCAGATTGTGTACCGAACTGAGACGCACTCTGGTCTGGCCTGGTCTGGTCTGGTCTGGTCTGGTCTGGTCTGGTCTGGTCTGGTCTGGTCTGGTCTGGTCTGGTCTGGTCTGGTCTGGTCTGGTCTGGTCTGGTCTGGTCTGCTCTGGTCCGGTCTGGTCTGGTCTGCTCTGGTCCGGTCTGGTCTGGTCTGGTCTGCTCTGGTCCGGTCTGGTCTGGTCTGGTCCTGTCTGGTCTGGTCTGGTCTGGTCTGGTCTGGTCTAGTTTCTTTGTATGACCCGATGCGTATTTTGGTCTAATGCTCTGTTTTAGGGCCATCGGTCATATTGTAGTCCCCCTGCGCATTTATTTGGACCCGCCGTGTTTATTTGCTTCTTTATTTTTGTGTGAACCCACGATGTTTTTGAGGGATTGGCGCATTTTCAAAGTCCATGATGTATATATTTACTGCCCCTGCGCGTTTGCTATGACCATGTCACTTTGCGCGCTCCGGCCTGCTTTTGAGGCTCTCATGCCTTCTCTGCGGTCACGGAATGTTTTCACGGTTCCCGCAAATTTTGAGTCTTCGGTGTTTTTATGGTTCACAGTGTGTTGCAGTGTGCTTATTTAGGGCCCCAAGACATATATTATAGCCCCGCCGCTTTTTTTCGGGGCCAGGTGCGTTTTGGAACGTCCCTGTGCGTTTTCGGGCTTCCGGTGGTTTGTAGAGCATCGCTGTATTTATTTAGAGCCCCGAGTATGATTTTTGGGCCGTCGACTCAAATTTTGATAGGCCCTAGTGCGATTTATAGAGTCTCGGCGCGATCTATGGAGTCTTGGTCGGGGTTCAGGTGCAATTTTTGGACCTAGGCGTGAGTTTTCGGGGCCCCGATGCGATTTGTCAGGGTCCCTACTCGAGTTTTCTGGGCTCGCTGCGGGTTTTCCGGAAACTCTTCAGTATTTTTTCCCTCAGCCTGGATCGTTGTTCGGGTACCGGCAACATTTTTGGAGCCCCTATGCAACTTTTTTTGGTCCTTCGCGATCTCTGGGAGTCTGGCGTGATTTTTAGGGCTCCAGAGCTAGAGTGTCACGGATTTTGTTCTGATGCTTAATTGTTTTGAGCTCAGGATTTTTTTTCTTCTCATGTCCGTTGCCTTTTTTTTGGTTACCCACTGTAGTGATTTGGGGCCACCGATGTAAGTTTGTTTTGCCCACGACAGGAGGTTCGGGGGTTCCAGAGCAATTTTGCGGGTTCCAGTGCGACATTTTGGAGCCCTGGAATATTTGGGCCCCAGCGCAATTTAGGGAGATCCGATGCTGTCTTTTCTGACCCCTGGCTTTTCAGGGCATTTTGTGCGGTTTTGAAGGTTGCTGACGTGATAGTTGGGGATCCAGAAAGAGTTTCCGGGCCTGGATTAACTGTTTCGGGTCCCTGCTGAATTTTCGTCGTCCCTACTGAATGGGTACCGGTACCGGCTTGTTTTTTTTCGGATCCCAATTTGAATACTGGGCACCAGCGTGATTGTGCGTGATTATTGGACACCAGGGCACTGGTGGGTCAATGATCAAGGGTTCCTCCTCTCCGGGGTCACGCTGCAGCGTGACTCGGGGGAGGAGGAACCCTTGACCGAGCCCTTGGCCTAGAGTTGGGAACACATACACAAGACGGACAGCGCTGGAGAGAAGACGCCAGCTGCGGGCCTTGAGCCGAGGCCACCAGCCATCCACGGTTGCCATGTGAGTGTTCCCTGGCTAAAGGCCATGAAACCTCACCAGTCACCACCTTCATTTCAGCTCCGCCAACTCGGCCGGCGCTAATTAATTCCCACGATAAGGGGTGGGGAGGGTCGGTGACACAACCAGTGCGTAGGGGCCCACCATTATCATTGGGAGTAGGAGGAGGGAAATTAGTCTGCCCCAGAAGAAGGGCGCGGCAAATCATATCCGGCACGTCCCATCTTTCCGCAATCTAGTAAGCGTGATACTAAATGATGAGCAAAAATGACACCCACCCACAGCCAACGTAATCTAGCAAGCTAGTACAGAGGTATCGAATAGTATTGTCCAGCACGCAATTCACGGACCAGAACAATCAATCCGTCTGCCGGCTCCTTTCGCGCCAACTTGCAGCGATGTCATTCTGCCGGTGACCATCCTCATCCGGCCCAAAGCTGACAGCTGGAGACAATCATAAAGCCCTTGCCGGCGAATAGGTGGCACTGCTGTAGCTCACAACGCCGACCGGCGCCGACAGGTAGCACTCGTGTAGCCATAGGTGATCTCCGGGGAACTGGTATGTCCCGTCACTCCCACCACTCCCTCAAATTTATCCGACCTTAGTCACGAACTCTACGTTGTTGACTGGACATGATTCGTTTGCGAATTGGCCTCACACCCCACAAATATTTGTGCCGCTCTACGGATATGCCCGTAGTTACCTATATTACTAGCTCCACTATAACCACCCTCCTCCCGAATCACTTTGTAAAATGTCTCTCTCGTGACTGCACTGCCATAAATTGCCTGGAAATACCATTTTACACTGGCACCAATATCTGCTATGATAAGGCTAGAGCAAGTATGTTGTCAGGATGAGTATCGAAACTTTTCCTTCTGTCCTGAGTTTTATTGCAAATAAGTTGTCTTACTTTTTTGTAATCATGTGAATGGATTTAATCTAGTCATATGAGGGCGATAAATCATGCGTATTTGTTATGAATATTGTAAACTGGATAAAAGCGTGGGGCACATTTCCGCACTCTGACCTGCTTAGCTTCCTCAGAAATAAGAGTTAAGTTCATGAAGCAGTTAGGACGCGAAGACCAGCTAATGGCCTTAGTTGGTTGCATGGGCAGAGGAGGTTGAGTAATTGATACCTGCGTTTGCTCTTGTGTATGATGTATACGGACGTCCTCATATTTCGCTACCTGAAAAAAAATGTGTCACCGATTGTGCTGCCACCTAGTCGCATTTTAAGTTGCATCGTGAGCTTCTGATATAATTAAATTGGGCGATGTGACATATTGGACACAAAACATACAATGGGATAGTCGATTGATGGCTTTTAGTGTTAGGCATAGACTTTCAGATCGCTATATGACCTTGCTGTCAGCTAGTGATATGAGAACTGACTGAGTGCTTTGGGCCCTTAACTGACTTTTTTCAATAACTTTTTTTTCTTCTTTTTTTCAATACGTTTTGCATTCAACTCTTAACTAGAAGTATTCAAAGGATCAGAGTATATTCCAGGTCTGGTCTGCAAACCATTAAACAATCATGAATAAGATATCGTGGCCTTCTAAAATCCCATCCATAGTGATTGGGGCTGCTAGTTTCCTTATTGGGAACACCTTTAGGACAATGATAAGCTTGTGTTACACGTTTCAAGTATTATGCGCTGCCGCAGTATTGACAAATATTGTCTTCTACTAAAGCTGTCCGAAAGCATTTCCGCAAAGGTTTCTCGAAGCTGGTGTTGCCGCATCGCTACCGCAAGACGTCGTCAAATATATTATGGTTGTAGCCTGGTGTAACTTCAGGAGATCAGTAACCCCGCAGCCAGGATTTTCCTCATGGGGACCGACCCAAAACAAATGCGAAGAAATGGAGAAAGCTTGCAGCGCGCTTCGAGCGCCGAAAATTTTCGTGTTTCGCGTAGTGAAAATCTTAAAAGTTATCGTTACGTCTAGTGTATCTTTGGGTGCTAAGAGGAGGAGGGGCCGGTCCCCTGACATCCCACCCTTTGGCTGTGCCTCTTTTCTGATGTTCAAATATCAGAGCTGCGTATTGCTGCACGTAAATATGTTTCTGCACAAGCAAGAACATCATGCAACTAAAGATTCATTTTATGTGTTTGTTCATTTTGGAGGTTGTTGCATGACACGTCCAGATTGATAAATAAAACAGGTTTCTTATTGTTACGATGGACTACAACTTTACCTTGCGAAAAGCTGGGTCTGTATATAGACCCCACTTTTCTAGTAGGGTTCAATATTATGACCCGTGCGCATGGGAATCGGTGCATATAATTTACATTAGGTCATGAGACATGATCTACATCAACACACATCATGGAACGTGATATCACCATAACATCGCACAACTACATCGACGAGATAGCATCAACAGCTGGGAGCTTTGATCTACTTGCGACGGGAAGGGTGCACATCTCGACCAAAAATTCCACTCGGTGTGATCACGCTTCGGATCCGCTGTGTGCGCCAAGGTACAAAGGTTGCGTCGTGCCACGCCAAGTTCGCCATGTAGTGCCTGGTCTGGAGTATCCTCTGACTGGTGTGTACTTCGCACCGCGTGGTGGCCGGACACGCAGGCGGCGCACTTCGCACCGCGTGGTGGCCGGACACGGAGGCGGCGCACTTCGCACCGCGTGGTGGCCGGACACGGTGGCGGTGTATTTTGTTTCGACCACTTCAGATCACACCTATGCTCACTGGCGCTCGATTGCCAGTAACGGCAAAGGTCACACTGTGCCCCGCCAAAACAGGACGACAGATAATCGTGAAGAGCCGATCACGTCGCCACGCCGGTGTGAGCGAACACACCGTAACGGCGCAAACTGGCCATAAAGTCATAAAGTGTTCAGGCTTAATAAGAGCCACCGGGGCCCATCTGGTTTAAGCCTATCTGGAAAAGGTACAAGTAATGTACATACTCTCACCCCATTCAATCCCTTACCTCAAGTTCCTAGGAAGCTATATATCTCAGCCTATCTAGCACCAATTCACTTGCTATTGCATAACACACCCTATTGCCATCGTAGTCGCTGTGCTGGTAAACTCCAAACTGGCTGGCGTAGTCGCTGCGCTGGTAAACTCCAAACCGGCTGGCGTAGTCGCTGTGCTGGTAAGCTCTAAACTGGCCATCGTAGTCGCTGCGCTGGCAAAGTCTAAACTGGATATCGTAGTCGCTGCGCTGGTGAAGTCTAAACTGGCTAGCGTAGTCGCTGCGCTGCTATGCTCCAAACTGGCTAGCGTAGTCGCTGCGCTGGTAAACTTCAAACTGTCTCTCAATCAGATCAGACGCCGCAATCAGATCAGACGCCGCAATCAGATCAGACGCCGCAATCAGATCAGACGCAGTAACCCGCAGAACTGTCAGCACTGTGACATGGGGCTTGTTAAAGGCCGCAATCGAATGGAGCGGAGTAAATATTGTTGAGTATGAGTGGGTGTCCGTAATACGCCTGCTGAGACGGACGTTTGCGTGGTGTTAGATACTAATGCAATTATGATCAAATGATGTCGGATAAGCTCGAGTGTGCTTGGGTCGTTAGAAATGTTGCACATGAATTGTAGGTATTTTCTTTTATCATACGTTTTATCTTTTATCATACTCTCGACCATCGTAAGTGAGAAAGTGTTTCCGGCACTTCGTCATGATACCTCAGTCCGGCGACGATGCGAGCACCAAAGGTGATGCACCTTTGCACCCTTCTTTGCTCAGTCACATTGTATCCACCCCAAACAGTCTTGCAATATCGTACGTGGGGGAGCATGAGACGCAGCATGGCACGCGGTGCCTCATCCTAGCCAGTGCGATGACAATACAATAGCAGCGGCGTAGGATGATAGCAATCTGCTGCTCCCAGTACAGGCAGTCTTCCACGGCGACACCCATAATTTTAACGCACTGTGACAGTTTTATTTCTGAGTTTCCAAAGTACACCGAATAATGTTCATTTATCCTTGACGCCTGATTTTAGAATAATCATTTATGTCTTTGAAGGGGATATTTGTATTCTACTTCGTGCCTACCAATTTATTTCAGAGGTCACGATGGTTTCGACCTGTTGTTTCAATACGGAGATATTTGATGTCATATCTGCGTCCAAAAACTGGTTGTCATTGGCATGCATGACAATCTTGCCTTCTGACAGCATGTATTGTGGCACGTCGTTAGTGAATAGAAGGAAGAGCGCAGGGCCCAATATAGAGCCCTGTACCACTACACGCGTAGCCAATAGGGCTTCAGAATGCTGGAGCATACTGCATGCGATTGCTAAGCCATGCGGAGAACCGCTGGCTGTCGATGCCGTACCACTCTAGCTTCTCCAGGAGGAAGTCGTACTCGACGCTGTCAAATGATTTTTTTTCTTCAGATGCAGGCCATAACTAGTGGCGTCATCATGCACTTGTTGACCTTGGTAGTCACATCTATTGCAGGAATTCAGACTGATCGGGAACAGGGAACGGGTGGCTATAACATTGAGACATTGAGACTGACTGAGTACGGGGAAAGGACGACTATAACATTGAGACATTGAGACATTGAGAGTAGGTATGGGGAACGGGTGACTACTTCAAATGCGACGTTTTATGCTCACCTTTCACTGCCGGAGCTGTCCACCTGGACCCTTTGACACTGTGACCCTCTGATCTGACCCTCTGATCTGTCCCTCTGATCTGATCCTCTATTAAGTTGGGTCATCTGGTTGTCAAGGTGATAACTCACGTGCTAAACTCTCTAGGTGCATTCCCCCATAGGCGTACAACCTGAGGGGCCTCTAGCAGTTGGCAGGCCTGTCAAATGAGGTGCTGAAACCCCGATGAACCAATAGTGCAACCAGGAATTGGGGGAGGGGTAGCTAGTGCTGCTATGATCCCCCCCCCGTCCTTTCTTTTTCCTGCCGGAGCGCTCACTTACGCTATCGATTTGATGCACGAGACCCTCTTCCGAGGCCTAGGCTCCTTCTAATGTTGGGGACATTTCTGCTGCTTAGGACCTCCTTCTGTTGTCGGGGGCTTCCACCTCTGTTGGATTATATCCAGGAATTTGCCATTAGATGGATGGTTCGAATGCGAAGGGGTACTGCCTGACCCAAAATTGTGAGTCCCCGGAATAATTCTGCTTTGTTTTTATAAGAGCCATTGTCCATTTGTTCTTTTTTAATTGAACAAAATGAATCGCAAAGTAGCTTGGCTGAATATTCCGTACCTTCTTTAATGTCCCATATTTCGTTCAGCATCCAGGAATTACATAGTTTCATGAGGACCTGTAGATTAAAATTGGTCCTCCTGCTCCCAGAGACCCCTTTTTCATCCGGTCCTCAAACTCTCGGGCTACTCCAGCTCTCAGGGGCGTCTCAAATTCACAAGGCCCTCAAAATCCCCAAATTCCCGACGCGTTAAACATCCTCCGGTCCCGCTCTGGTTAAGCTCACTCATTCACTAATGGAGGATCACTAAACCGGCTTAGAATACATCGCCTGGCATTGCTGGCGATCCCTTAGCTAATTGTTGCTGTGTCTGACGCAGTGCCACAATTTTCGACAGGCACTAATTGTTGCTGTGTCTGATGTGGTGCCCCAATTCTCGACAGGCATTAATTCGTGCTGTGTCACCAACAGTGACGCACTGCCTGGTCTGTGTCGAGTGGGTTCACGCCGGTGAGTGAGCCGCCTGTGGATGGCCACAGGTGTTCCGCCCCCCCCCCCCTACCTCACCAGTGCGGCGGTGACACCTGCGGCGCAGCGACAGTCACGGCGCGGACATGGACGCCGCGTTCGCCGCGCTCGGCCTGCTGCTCGTGGTGGCCGTGGTCGCCGCCTGTCTGATCGCCGACTGCGTGATAGAAGAGTGGCGCTCTCGTGGACAGACGGTCTACAGCGTCTGCTGAGGCGTCGACACCTCCTCTGCTGAGGCGTCGACACCGCGTCTGCTGAGGCGTCGACACCGCGTCTGCTGAGGCGTCGACACCGCGTCTGCTGAGGCGTCGACACCGCCTCTGTTGAGGCGTCGACACCGCGTCTGCTGAGGCGTCGACACCGCCTCTGCTGAGGCGTCGACACCGCGTCTGCTGAGACGTCGACACCGCCTCTGCTGAGGCGTCGACACCGCGTCTGCTGAGGCGTCGACACCGCCTCTGCTGAGGCGTCGACACCGCCTCTGCTGAGGCGTCGACACCGCGTCTGCTGAGACGTCGACACCGCCTCTGCTGAGGCGTCGACACCGCGTCTGCTGAGGCGTCGACACCGCGTCTGCTGAGGCGTCGACACCGCGTCTGCTGAGGCGTCGACACCGCCTCTGCTGAGGCGTCGACACCGCCTCTGCTGAGGCGTCGACACCGCCTCTGCTGGCCTCGCTGTGGATACCGGGTCTGCTGGCCTCGCTGTGTATACCGGGTCTGCTGGCCTCGCTGTGGATACCGGGTCTGCTGGACTCGCTGTGTATACCGCGTCTGCTGGCCTCGCTGTGTATACCGCGTCTGCTGGACTCGCTGTGTATACCGCGTCTGCTGGACTCGCTGTGTATACCGCGTCTGCTGGACTCGCTGTGTATACCGCGTCTGCTGGACTCGCTGTGTATACCGCGTCTGCTGGTCTCGCTGTGTATACCGCGTCTGCTGGACTCGCTGTGTATACCGCGTCTGCTGGTCTCGCTGTGTATACCGGGTCTGCTGGGCTCGCTGTGGATACCGGGTCTGCTGGGCTCGCTGTGGCTAACGTGCTTGCTGAGGAAGCTGTGGATGAGTGTTGTGTTTGCTGAAGACGTCGCCGAGTTTCCACGGTGGATATTGAAGAAAGTCACCCAGTGTTCACCGTGGGTGGCTGAAAGCGTTAGCGTTGAACACCAGAGAGCTTTCTTCCGAGTTGAACGACGTGTTTTGTGAACGGCAGTGTTGGTGTGAGAGTTCGTCAGGGGTAGCCGCTGGACGTCGGGCAGAAGCTGGTTTCAGAGTCACGCTGCAGACACTTGCTGAACACAGCCGCAGCCAACGGCAATGGGAAACCGAGGTGGTGGCCGTCTGACTGTGCGCTAAACCAACAAGGCATGGATGCAGGCAGCCGGCAGGAGATGGTGACGATGCGCCTGAGCCTGGACAATGGTCGTGCTGAGGTAGACGCTGCTTCACTTTAGCTGACCTGGAGCAAATCACAGTGTAGTGAACTGCACTCTGGGGTTGTGGAGTCAGCGTCAAAGAACCGCACTTCGGGGGCGCGGGGAACAGTGTCATAGAAGGCTGCTTTGTGTGCGCAAACTCCAATTGGAAAGGCAGAACGCCTGTGAGTGCAATCATTCGCATGACAGGTAAATATTAATCATGCTCAGCTAGTCTGCGAATAATTCAGCGTTGTGCGGTTTCCATGCTGAAGAGCGCGTCTCGTATCGCCGTCGATCGAATGCCTGCAGTAGGCGGTGAGTGACACCATGAAGCGGCAGCCCTGGCCATCTGTGAGTGACACCATGAAGCGGCAGGCCTGACCATCTGTGAGTGACACCATGAAGCGGCAGGCCTGACCATCTTGCACCAACCCCGGAACAGTGGGGGCGACTGGGATTTGGTATCTCCTTTGAGTAGTGTGCGATGCCGAAGAAGAGCGTGTTTTCGGCGCTGTACGACAAACTGAGAGGTCCCATCGAACAGGCGGAGGAGGTCATCATCAAGAAATGGATATGCTGGATTCTCAAGTGAGTTCCCGTTGATATGCAGTGCCCAGGTTCCTACTTGGCTTCCACAATGAAGCCTGTTGCTTAGGACGTCTCCATAGCGGACATTGAGAAATGTTATGCACAGTGTTGTTGTCTCCACAGCGGACATTGAGGAATGTTATGCACAGTGTTGTTGTCTCCACAGCGGACATTGAGGAATGTTATGCACAGTGTTGTTGTCTCCACAGCGGACATTGAGGAATGTTATGCACAGTGTTGTTGTCTCCACAGCGGACATTGAGGAATGTTATGCACAGTGTTGTTGTCTCCACAGCGGACATTGAGGAATGTTATGCACAGTGTTGTTGTCTCCACAGCGGACATTGAGGAATGTTATGCACAGTGTTGTTGTCTCCACAGCGGACATTGAGGAATGTTATGCACAGTGTTGTTGTCTCCACAGCGGACATTGAGGAATGTTATGCACAGTGTTGTTATCTCCACAGCGGACATTGAGGAATGTTATGCACAGTGTTGTTGTCTCCACAGCGGACATTGAGGAATGTTATGCACAGTGTATCCGGCAATTCCCACCCTGTTCAGCTAGCCAGCCCCGTCTTTCCGGTCAGATCCTCACACCCCGTCTTGTGGGGTCCTCATATACCCCATCTAATTTCCAAACTAAGCATTGCACGAAAACGAAAGTGAACAGAAAAAGACAAAATTGTATCCCCACGAAGGTGACGTCACTAGGGGGTCTATGTGATCACAACTGGCGTCATGTTTTTGGCTCTGGGAATTCATCTTGGGAGACATAAAAATTATTTGGAATCAGAAAAGGAAGGCGAAATCGACCATGGCCCAACAATTTTTGTCCACGAAAAATCCAACAGTGTATTTTCCCCCAAATTTTGAGTTTTCAATTTTCTTTAATTTATATTTTTGTAATGGGTAGAGCGGACCGCGAAACGTTGTTTTAAGGGAGGGACAGTAATTTGTTTCAGGCGTACCGGACGATAAAGGTCATTTGCGCCACCTTTAAAGCGAGTACGTTACATGTCTGTCTATAAAAGCGAGTGTTTGCGATCAAGGTGCAGGCAAGTGGACATTTACGTTAAGGGAATTTTACGTTAGTTTGTGTGATATTTTATGTGCTGAGGGCGGGGGCTGAGTTGGGGGCATCTCCCTGATGTCTAAATGGTTTTAATTTTACTCTACTCCTCCACAAAATAATTTGTAGTTCGGGTGGGTGGGGGGGGGGGTGAGAGTGCCGAGAAGTTGATTTTGCCATGGTGCCGGCTTTAGCCTACTGTTATCGAAGAGCACCGAGGGATCTTTACTGTGCGAACAAGGAGATAATTGTCCACACCGCCTATCACGCCGCCGCCGCGTGTTAGTTGTTAGTAGCGGGTTAGTCTAAGCATGCCATGCAGGGTTGTCAGTTGGGTTCGTACGGTGTTTTGCAATTCGGCTCTTCTACGTCCGCTGTACCTCTGGGTAGCCATTTACGTTATGAGTTGCAAGGCAAATGGGGTCATCTACGTCCGATGGCTCCTCTGGGTAGTCGTTTTACGTTATGCTAAATTTTATTTTTGTTTTTGTTTTTATGTTTTCCTAAAGCAAGTCGGCTCATCTACTTCCGACGGCACCGCCAGGTAGCCATTTACTTCCAATTGGGAAGCAAATCAGCTCATGTACGTCCGACGCCATGCGGAGATAGCTATTTACGTGTTTCCTATGAGTGTTTCGCGCTCATTCATTGCGAGTTGATGTGAGTGTTGGTGGTGTGGTGCCTACAGTGCTCCTGCTAGTTTTGTGGCATACAGATATTCAAATAACAATTAAAGGAGTTATGGGTGTTTCTCACCGATAGGCGATGGAAGCGATAAGGTGATACCCTCTCTTTGGTAGAATGCCTTAAGTGGTTGTCTTTGAGAGCTAAAGCTAGCAGTCTAGCAGGATGTGACCTGTGCTTAACGTGGTGTTGCAGGTGTCGCAGTGACGTGTTGTGTATTGGTCACCCTCTAATTGAGGCTGTGCTAGTTTTGTGCAACTAGTTCTAAGTCTAGTGAGGATGACCTCTTTTTGTCCGTGATATTAATTTGATGTGTTCCATGTGCCTATCGTTGGTTTGATTGCGTGGGTGTGGTTGGATTTGTGTTGTGTTGAGTTGTGCTGTGTCCATGTGTTCTGTTGATGCTGGCGAATGTGGCGTTGTAGGAGTGCTTTGCAATTGTCTACCGAATATTCCACGCTAGGGTAAGTGTTCGATGCTAAGGCCTGCTTTGCGAGTCGGTCTGCTTCTTCGTTACCTGGGATGTTGGCGTGGCCCGGAATCCAGAGGAAGGAAAAGTTCATGTTTACATTATGGGCCACGATCTGTTGGGTTTATCAATGACGTGAAGTGGACAGTCGTGGGTGTTGCCAATTGACTGGAGGACGGATTTGGACTCTGAGAAAATTACTGTGTTTCTAGCCTTACGCCTCATGTGAATGGAGACAGTGGCCAGAATGGCTATTGCTTCAGCGAAGTAGATGGAGAAGTTATCCGATAGGCGCTTGGAAAGTCTGAGACCTGGTTCAGTGATGCCGATGCCTACCTTAGCCTCGTGTTTCGACCCATCCGTGAATACAGGTAATTTGTGATTGTTGTCATCGGCGAGCATGTGGAAGATGCCAAGAATTTCCGCCGATGTGACAGTGGATTTCTTCTCCGAGAGCAAGTACTCGACCTTTGGTTGACTGAAAGTCCAGAATGGCCTAGTGGGCGGTCGAGCTGCAGTGGATGGCATTGCGAGGTTAAGATCTGAGAGAGCCGTGGCAATTTGAATGCTATATGGTGGAACTTTGCGCCCAAATCGGCTCTTGTCGTAATTTGTCAGGCGTAAAGCAGCGTCGTGCCGGATTATTTTTAATGGATTTCATTTTGATGTGGTAGCGGCACAGCTGTTGTGTCCTGCTGAAGTGGAGTGGGGGCGTGTTTGAGTCCACTAGAAGACTGGCTATTGGTGTGCGGTGCCGAGAGCACCTGTGGCTGCTCTGATGCAGCTGTTTTGGATGATTTCTAACTTTCGGCTCTGACTTTCTGAAATTATGGCAAAAATGATGCTGTTGTATTCTACGATGGGTCGTATGATTGATGTGTAGTCCTAGTAGTGTTTTCCTGTCTCCGCCCCAGTCTGTGCCTGCATGTGCACGGAGCATATTGACGCGCTTCGCGCATCGCTTCGAGATGGAGGTGGTGTGGGTGTTGAAACTGAGTTTTCCGTCTAAATGCACTCCTAAGAACTTGAAGCTTTTCACCTGTTCGATGGCTTTACCATCGATTTTATGTAGAGTTTTGGGTGTGGGGCGGAGACGACTATATGTGACGGTGGCGATTTTTCTGCGGACAGGGTGAAGCCCCAAGTTTTTCACCACTGCAATGTGGTCTAGTCCTGCCTGAATGTTTTTTTTTAGCTTTAAGGAAGCATTGTGATGTTGCCCAAATGGCTATGTCGTCCGTGAAAAGTGAGTATTGAAGTGAAGTGTCCGTGTGGTCAGCAGTATGTCTTTGATCATGATGATGAAGAGACTGGGTGAGAGCACGCTCCCCTGCGCCAGCCCTGCTCCTGGGTTGTGGTGTTTGATGTGACACTGCCGCATCGGACCTTAAGGGTCCTGTCTCTGAGGAAGTTCAGAATGAAGTGTGCCATGTGTCCGCGTAGGCCTATCTTGTGAAGTTTGTGTGTCAGTGCGGACTTGTGTACTCGGTCGAATGCGGCAGTGATGTCTAAGTAGGCAGCCATTGTTGTGCGTTTGATGCGTAGACCGCTTTTGATGTCATGCACCAATCTAATGATATTGTCTGTAGTTGATTTTTGACGCTGGAAGCCGCACTAAAATTCGTCGAGCAGGTCGTTGTGTTCCAGAAATTTCCTCAATCGTGTGTTAACCATGCGCTCGACCAACTTGCTAGCACAGCTAGTAAGTGAGATGGGTCTTTTGGGGTGGAGTGCTCTTTGTGCGGCTTTGACAATGGAATGACTACGCTCTCCCGCCAAGATGCGGGAAAGGTGTCGGTTTGATACAGTTCATTGATGGCCGCTAGTAGGTACGTTAAGAAACTTTTGCTAAAACGTTTAAGAAGCTGGTAATGGATGTCGTCCGGCCCAAACGACGTGTTTACACACTTGCTGAGGGCAAGGTGTAATTCGTGCATATTAAACGGCTGATTGTAGATTTATATATTGCTAGAGCTAAAATTTGCTTTGGAGGCAAGGGCGTCTAGAGCACTTATTATAGTGGTGTCGTAGTTGCTGTTGACAGATACGCTGGCGTAGTGATAGTTTAAAGTGGTCTAGGACTTGTTGTGGGTCAGTGATGTGCTGTCCTTTCACCGCCAGCTGGGGGAAGGGGCCTGGTGGTGGGAGTTTCTGGTTGAAACGCTTGATCAGGTCCCAGATTCTGCCGGTAGGAGTGAACCTATTGCATTGAGAGGCAAAAGACTGTCAACAGTTTTGGCGTGCTGTTCGAACTGTGTACCGGCAGTGTTTTTGAGATTGTCTGTATGCTGACAGATGTGCTTCGCACACGCATCTTTTGAATTGTTTGTGGGCACGGCGCCGTGCTGCGATTGCCATTTGACAGTCCGACGTCCACCATGGCGTAGATGTCTTTTTCCTAGGTTTGTTACTTTTGGGGACTGAGTCTCGTGCTGCTGAGCTGATGGCCCTTAGAATTGTCACGATTTTACTGGTCTCTGAAGTTGCTAGGTTGAGGTCCACCTGATCCTCGAATTTAGCCCAGTCCGCTCTTTTCAAGTTCCAAAATGGTCTAAATAGCTTAGTGTGGTGGATGGCGTCCGTGCTGAGCCTAATTGTGATTGGGTAGTGGTCGCTCAGCCCCGGAACGTATGAAACTGACTAGTCAAATAGTGAACTAAGTAGTTTGGAGCAGCATATTAAGTCAATGCAACTGTTCGATCCTCCTAAGGTCGGGTTGTAGTGGGTGGCGGCCCCGGTGTTAAGAAGTACTAAGTTTTGTTCCGAAATAAACTGGTGAATTTCGCGCCCTTTAGCGTCAGTCTGATCGCTTCCCCAGGAGGGGAGTTTAGCATTAGTCTCCCATAATGAGAACTGGTGGAAGGGCCTGAAGCAGCAAGTCGCTCAGCTCCTGTGGTGTGGGGGTTTCAGCTGACGGCGATATGCATAGTGAAATAACTGGTTTGGCAATGGGCAATTTTGAAACTGACTGCTACGCAATTCAGGGGAGTATTTAGCGTTACTCGACGATGAGGTATGCTGTTTGCAATGAGTATGACTGCGCCCCATTTTCTATGTGGGCCGTTTACGTTGTCGACCTGCCAAGTGTGATCTGGGATTTTGTTCCAAAGTCAGAATCTTGAAAGTGAGCTTCTTGGAGCGCAGCTTGTAATGCTTTTTGTTGCAAGAATTCCGATTTGAATTCTACGAACTTGCCTGGAAGGCCACCGGTGTTCCACTGTAGAAAAGTCCCATTACCGAACGCGTTTAGTGGCTGTTGGTGTTCCTAGTTGTCTTAAGTGAACTTGCCCTCATAAAAAATGCTTACTTTAAGCCAGAATCTTCTATTTCGGCCATAATGGGCAAATATGACGCACCGGACCGGACCGGACGCACAATGGCTTATGGCACCGGACGTACATGAGCTGATTCGCTTTCCAATTCGAAATAAATGGTTACCTAGCGGTGCCGTCGGACGTAGGTGGGCCGATATGCTCTAAAAACATAACGTTTTTAGCGACTACCCAGAGGACCCATCGTACATAGATGAGCCGATTTGCCTTACAATAACGTAAAACGACTACCCAGAAGTACAGCGGACGTGGATGGGCCGAATTGCCAAACACCGTACTAACGTCACTGACAACCCTGCATGGCATGCTTCGACTAACCCTCTTCTAACAACCAACATGCGGCGGCCGGCGTGATAGGCGGTATAAACAATTTCCTCCTTGTTCGCACGGTGGAAACTCCTCAGTGCTCTTCGACAACAGTAGGCTAATGCCGGCGCTTTGGCAAAATCAACTTTTCGTCACTCTCAGAACCACCCTCCACCACCCCAGCTACTAATTATCGTACGGAGGAGTAAAGTATAACTAACATCATTTAGACATCCGGGAGATGTCCCACGCCCAGCCACCGCCTTCAGCACCTGAACGTCACATACACTATAACGTAAAACTCACGTAACGTAAATGTACTTGCCTTAGCTGTGCTTGCAAAACACACTAGTTTTAAAGGCGGCGCAAATGACCCTTATGATCCGGCACGCCTCTAAAAATCACTCTCCTCTTTCTCCGATAGTGAATAGGGTAGTTGTGATATTATACCAACAGGGTAGTTGTGATAGTATACCAACAGGGTAGTGGTGATAGTATCATAATATGGTAATTGTGATAGTATCTTAATAGGGTTGTTGCAATGGCATCCTAATAGGGTAGTTGTAATGAATGTATTTGTATTTTGTGAATGTATTTGTATCCGAATAGGGTAGTTGTAATGTAGTGAATAACATAGGTCCTGCTAGGAGTGAGGAGCTGCTGCAGGACTACAGGGCCCTTCTGGCCACCCTGAAGCAAAGCGAAAGCAGAGTTATTGTGACGGCTATTCTGCCCAGGGCTGGAGTCTCCCCTGAGTGGAGCTCTAGGGCACTGGCAGCCAATGCCAGGGTAGGTAGGCTCTGCAATGAGTTAGGTTTGACCTTTGTTGACAAGTGGTGCAGGTTTTATGGCTCATGGGACCTCTATCAAAGGGACGGCCTGCACTTCTCCGAGAAGGGGGTGCAAATGTTAAGTAAGGTATATGAGCATGTCCTTCAGGGAAACTAGATAATGGGGTGGGGAGGGAAGAAGTGGCATAACCATCTCATGGATATGCCAATAGTGACAGCATAGGCATAGAACCTCACAGTCAGCAAATAGGGATGGCAGTAGATCAAGGGGGCAGAGTGGCGGCTCATCCAGAGATGATAGAGCTACTCAAGATGAAAAAACCAAAGATGGTTATGGAACTTTTCTTAAGTGTATGATGCTTAATGCTCAGAGTATTCGATCCAAATTTGACGAGTTCAAGTGTTATGTTGCTGAGGAGGAACCAGATTTTGTTTGCATTACTGAGGCATGGGTCAGTGAGAGGTATTTTTGGGATAACTTGCAGGACTATGAGATCCAGGGATACAATATGTTTTCATGCAATAGGGGTCCAGCAGTGAAAGGGGGTGGTGTAATGCTCTATGTGAATAGCTTATTCAGTTCTCAAAAAGTAACAGATGGGGTGAAAAATGGGTCTGTGAAGTCCATTTGGCTTGATGTTGCTGTGGGAAAAGGCAACAGCAATAAACTGAGAATAGGAGCTTTGTACCGATCAGGAACCTTGCCACAAGCTCAGCAACTGGAGCTCGATAAGGTGATTTGTCAGGAAATCAGTAGAAACTTTCAGAGGAAATGCCTTATTCTTGGTGACTTTAATCTAAAAGGATATGAAAATGTTGGTGTTGGCTCCCCAGCGTGTAAACTGTTTAGGAAATGCCTTGAAGAGGACCTGTTCTTACACCAGTTTTTAACAGAACCAACTAGGCAGGGCTCATTCTTGGACCTTGTCTTCTCGAATTTAAGTGATTTAGTTCAAGACTTGACTGTAGGAGAAACTCTGGGAAGAAGTGACCATAACATAATAAGATTCAAGGCAAACGTAGCAGGGACAATCAAGGATAAGTTGGCAAAGATTCCAAATTTTAACAGGGCAGACTTTGACTGCATGAGAGCGGCTTTAAGTGCCATAAAATGGGAAGAAGAATTATCCGATTTAAATGCCTGTGTAATGTGGGAAAAGTTCAAATCTTACTTGAAGGAAATTCAGATTAGACATGTCCCCCAAAAGCAAAGGCGCAAAAGAAGTGTAGGAAAGCCAGCATGGCTTACACCAGATTTGACAAAAGCAATCAAGGCTAAGAAAGATGCATTTAGAGTACTTAAGGAAGCTTCAAATATAGTAAATATAAGGTTGTATCAAAAAGCTAGAGACGCTGTGAAGCAGAAAACCAGAGCAGCAAAGCGAGCAAAAGAATTGGATTTGGCTAGGAACTGTAATTGGGACAGTAAAAAGTTCTTTAGTTTCTACAAGCTAAGTAAAGTTTCAAGCACAATTGGTCCACTGGAAGTAAATGGGATTATGTTGAGTGCGGATGGTGAAATGGTTGAGGAACTGAGCAAGCAGTTTAAATCAGTGTTTACGTTGGAGGATGTGACTAATCTGCCAACTGTGAACCACAGCTCAGTGACAGGTGATCAGTTACATGATGTTGATTTCATTGATAGTGATGTTGTTTTGAATTATATCAGGAAAATCAAGCCAAACAAGGCAGCAGGACCTGATGGAATTTATGCTAGGGTATTGCGGGAAGCTGAAAAGGAACTGGCAATTCCACTTAGTATAATATTTTGTAGATCAGTTTAACAAAATGAGATTCCAACAGATTGGAAAAGGGCAAATGTAGTTCCGATTTTCAAGAAAGGAGAAAGAGGGAAAGTTGAAAACTATAGGCCAGTAAGCCTCACATCCCTAGTCTGCAAGGTATTTGAATCAATTATCAAGGATATAATAGTTAGTTTTCTGGAAGGAAACAGAATGATTCAAGATACTCAACGTGGGTTTAGAAAAGGGCGATCGTATCTCACAAATCTCTTGGACTTTTTTATTTTGCTACAGAACAATTTGATAAGGGAAATCAGGTTGATGTAGCATATCTTGACTTTAGTAAGGCCTTTGACAAGGTACCCCATACACGGTTAATGATGCAGCTTCAGGTCCATGGTATTGCGGGTAACATCCTAAAATGGATAGAGTTGTGTCTTTCAGATAGACCGCAGAGAGTGATGCTAAATGGTACAAAGTCATCATGGCAAAATGTTCTTAGTGGAGTCTCCCAGGGGTCAGTATTGGGACCCCTATTATTCATTATGTTTGTAAATAACATTGAAAGTGGCCTAAGTAGTAAGGTTTTGAAATTTGCAGATGATTTGAAGGTCTTTAGGGCAATAACAGGGCACAATGAGCACGTCTTGCTGCAGAAAGACTTAGACGAGCTTGTGAAGTGGTCCGAAAAATGGCAAATGAAATTTAATTTTGATAAGTGCAAAATCATGCATGTAGGTAGGCAGCATATCAAGGCTCCGTACTTGATGGGTGGCCAAGTACTATCTGTGACTCAGCAGGAGAAGGACTTAGGTGTTATTTTGAACACAAAATTGGGGGCATCAGAACAGACCAAAGAAGCCAGGAAGAAGGCACTAAGAATGCTTGGGGAAATAAATAGGAATGTATCATACAAAAGTGAGGAAGTCATCAGGAAGCTTTACTGTGCCACATTTGGAATACTGTGTCCAAGCTTGGTCCCCTAGTTATGAAAAAGATTGTTGGCTTTCAGAAAGAGTACAAAAGAGGGCAACAAAAACGGTGAATGGCATAGGCAACCTGGTATATGAGGAAAGATTGAAGAAACTGAATATGTTTTCACTTAGATATAGAAGGCTGAGAGGAGATCTCATCGAGGTCTTTAAATTTGTTCATGGTCAGGAACAGGGTTATCTCAGGGAACTGTTTGAATTTAACAGAAATGATGCAATTAGAGGTCATCAATTCAAAATTAAAGTTAATCACAGCAGGACAAGGTTAAGACAGTCTTTCTTCACCAACAGGGTAGTAGAACACTGGAACCAGCTGCCAGAAACCATTGTCAATAGCAACACACTGAACATCTTTAAAAGCAGCATAGACAGTCATGATAAGAATAGGGGGCTTGTATTTCTGTATTCCAGGGAGAGTTGATCGACGCATTTGGTGGACAACTGGTTCAGTGTACAGAGTGCAACCAAGAAGGGCCCTTGTGGCTCATAGTTGCACTGATCTTTTATGTCTTTATGTCTTTATGGTAGTTGTAATAGTGCCCTAATAGGGTAGTGTGATACCATCCTGAAAAAAACACTCACAAAAGGTTAACTGATTGAGTCACTCTAGCTTTACCTGTAGATCCCACTCAAGATTAGCACCACCCAAGTTAGTATGAGAACCCAATAATATTGGGAAGCAGGCAAATGGTTCTTGTGAGAGACGTAGGGGAGACCGGGTCTAGTTGACACAGGGGATGGTTGATACAACAGCGTTTGCTCCCTAACTATTATTGCCATGGCTACCACACATGTTGCTTCTGGCACCCTCTTCTCGCGGCAAGAACAAGCTCAAGTCCTTTGGAGCCGCGGCTGCGAAATGGTGGCGATGTGGCATATTTGTGGAGCGAAAGTAAAATTTTAATATATGTGCCTCCCTCGTAATATTTAAGGTGTCGCCCACCTGCAGACATTTCAGGCGTCTGCTATCATTACCATGTTCCCTCATCTTTGAAACGGTGAGATGCTTTTATCGTTTGCCGCTACCCTGTAATTCGCAATGCTGCATAACATGTTGCAGCCTGCACCAGAAAACTTGTGGGGCAAATTGATACAGCCTGCATCAAATTAACCAGTTTGTATCAACAATAGCCTGTATCAACGTTTAGTGGACTGGTAATGAAATTAAATAAGCACAAAATTGCCTGTTTGTATTAAGGTGTTTGCTAAACTGTTTCCAGATGATTGCATTCAATATTTCTTGGGCATTTCTCACCCGACGGAAAAGACGGAAAGAAGGAAACGGTGCAACTACGGAATGTACGTTTGCGCCTTCCATAAATGGCATGAGCCATGAGCTATGGTCAGCCAGGGTTCAAACCGGTATCCTTACTATAAGCGATCAATATGGGCCTTTCAGATAGCGCAAATTAATGCACCTATAGGTAATACATTTCATCAACTTACCCCATCGTCAGCACCCCTGTAGCGGGGTAAGTTGATGAACCGGTAGTTGCGCGATGTTTTGCTCTCTGGTGGAAAGCCCAGAGGATGCGACGACAAAAAAATCGTTGATGATACTAGAAGGTTTAGGCTTGGCGTAGGTACAGCTATATACTCGCTACCCTTCTAAAGCGATGGCTTATTTTGAGCTTCGCCAAAATTGTATCAACTAGACCCAGCCTACCTACTTTGGTTCTTTTTGACGCCTGGGGGACGAGTGCTCCTGCTCCGACTAGCAGCACGAGCTGCGCAGCCGCTAACGTTCCTGGCACGACCTTCATACCTTGGTCGGACGTTGGATAAAGATCACAACTAGCGGTTCTAGAGTCAGGTGTGCGCAGTCAGCTGTTGAAACACATGTGCTCTCTTAGTTAAATGATGCGTCCGGTACACAGAAGTCAGACGTGGTGTGTGCCAATGGGAGACAACGCGCGAAAGCTTCCAGACGCAGCCGCCAGAGCGGCGACACATGCGAGTAGGACGTGAATTGCCCGCCGCATTAGCTGTGTCCATGCCTTTTGCTGGTGAAGAGCGGGAGATTGGAGTGGAAGATGTTTCCTAAGATTAATTACTTGGTGTTGGGGAGTTCGGAGCTGAGTTCATGGTTTCGCATAGAGGTAATTTCAGTGTCTGGGTAGAGCCAGTGGCCTACCGAAGGAGGGGCAAAGGGGATAGTTCCCCTTTGTCCCACAATCCCTGAGAGACTGTTGGGGCACCCAAGAATGATGCCGGGGTACATACAAAATTGCACCGGACCGTTTAAAAATCCCGCTGGGCCCCAAAGGATCGCACCGGAGCTCATACAAAAAATAACATGGGGGCACCAAGAAGTCTCGCAGAGACCGCTGAAAATGACTGGGCCCCAAAAATTGCAACGAGGCCCCTGCAAATTACATTTGGGCCTCAAAAATCGCTTCATGGCTCCCAAAATGACTGCCTGGGGTTGCCAGAAAGTGGGGCCGGGGCCCTGAAAATACCATTGGGGCCCCCAAAAGTCGCGCCGGGCTCCGAAGTCGTATGGTGGTCATCGAGAATGACGCTGGGGAACCCAAAAGACTGGCCTGGCCCTAAAAATCACGCTGGGACTCAAAAGTTCGAGCCGGGGACCCTGAGAATCACGCTGGGCCTCCCAAAGTCATGCGGTGGCCCTTGAAAATCATGATGGTGGCCCCAAAGAGACGGACCGGGTCCCTGTAAATCACGCTAGGGGCTTAAAAAGTTGGGGCATGCCCATGTGCCATGCCCCGCTCTTTGCATGATGGGTGGGCGTGGCACTCTGCTCCTAGATCCGCCGCTTATGAGACCTGTATATTGTGTGATGTGATCTTAATTGTGTACCTGATGTTCTTAGCGATTGGTGTGATGTTTCGTACATAATGCACGATATCGTTTACGATGTATCTCTTATTCCATTCCATCATGTATGCAGCATATATTTTGGCTTACCATCTGTCTTGTGTTTGTCATGGGCTAATGCAAATGTGGAAAAGGAATATTAAGTGTCCGGAAGCAACGCACAACTATTTACGATTTGTTCCCGCCTGGGTGTAATTTCCCAACCAAATTATCAACTTTTATATTTGAAACTACCATCACTGTGCATGTCGTGTGAGCTTTCCAGACTTAGCTTCGGCCAGGGGATCTCAACATTGCACAAACGGATAGGTCAGAGGCGGATCCAGAAATTTCCATGGCGACACTCGTCTGTGTGTGGGGGGGGGGGCAGAGGGGGGGGCGACATTTCCTCGAAGGACCGCCGCTGCGAAAGTCCCTGGAAATGCGTATTTTCCTGAATGTCTGTTGAGAGGAGGGATGTGTGCACTCGATCGTACTGAAAATGGCACCGTTTACCCTCAAGAGGGCGCATTTCCCCTCAGAGCAGCGTCTACGGCTGCAAATTGAGCGAGGGGGGTCGTTGCACTTTAGCCTTCCCAGACAGGTATTCCGGTCAGATTTCCAGACTTAGCTTCGGCCAGGGATCTCAACATTGCACAAACGGATAGGTCAGAGGCGGATCCAGAAATTTCCATGGCGACACTCGTCTGTGTGTGGGGGGCAGAGGGGGGCGACATTTCCTCGAAGGACCGCCGCTGCGAAAGTCCCTGGAAATGCGTATTTTCCTGAATGTCTGTTGAGAGGAGGGATGTGCACTCGATCGTACTGAAAATGGCACCGTTTACCCTCAAGAGGGCGCATTTCCCCTCAGAGCAGCGTCTACGGCTGCAAATTGAGCGAGGGGGGTCGTTGCACTTTAGCCTTCCCAGACAGGTATTCCGGTCAGATGGGCGCCATCTTTCCATGGGGGTATACCCCAGTGCTCTCCTGTATCCGCCCCTGGGGTAGATGCACTCTTAAGGCATGCACAACAATGCCCCTGGTAGCTGCCTAGCATAGGTGTAGGTTTCTGAAAAATATTAGGACAATACTTGAAGGCAATGGCCAGGCCGAAATGGACTGGGGGGGGGGGGCATACTACATTAAGGTCCACTATTAGAAGTTGAAATTATTGGAAGGGCACATCCAACACAAGGGAGGGGGAGCAAGTGCCATCCCAGACACTGCTTCGACCGTAAGGCACTCAAACACAGCATCGGTAGTCGGTAAGCAAACATCAGCATATTTCATGTTTGTCTAGAAATACTAATCACGCCACATCTCAGCAACACAATCACTCTTCGAAATGTGTCGCACACGGATACCTACATGGGAGTGCTTAGTCCGTTTAAAGGGGGCTTCTCTTGATTTTTTTAAACATAATCCATGTCTTTTCTCGCATTCCATAACCGGGAACTCATCCCCCACCTGCTCCGCTGGATGTAGGAACGCAGCAAACACCCATCCGATAAAATGGTTTCTGACATATTAAGCGCGAACTATTAAAAACCAACATCAACAACCCTTCAACACACACTCCCAGCGTTAGCGGCCCGCAGTTTGCTGCCTTTCGTGTCACACTCGCCTGGACTGCCATCTGGTGGCAGAAACTCCGCGATGCCTCCCATTGTCGGCTTGTCGTGCAGCCAGAGAAGAATCATGCTGGTATTAGCGGTCCCCCGGTATTTTTTTCCTGCCGTCACACAAGAACACGGTTCTCGAGTGGTGCAACCAGAGACGAATCATGGTGGTATTAGTGGACTCCCGGCATTTTTCAGACCGTCACACAAAAGCTGCATTCATCGTGAGCATTTTGGTTAAATGGGAGTGGAGATAATTTGGTTAAATGGAAGTGAATTTTGGTTGGAAAGCCTTAAAATATCTGGAGAGAGCCCCTGTAGCACGTTTAATGGGGCCAGACTTGCTGGCCTATTAGGAACTCCAGCGTTCGCCCACACGAATCTCCTGGTGGCAGTCACCCATTGGCAACCAACATCGGCAACACTTTTGCAAGGCTCACTGTGGGCCGGCCGCCTCTTCCTCTGAGCTTGATGTAAGCTGGCAGTAGGCTCACTGTGAGCTTCGCATGGGCTGACTGTGACCTCGAATGGGCTGACAGTGGCTGACAGTAGGCTGACTGTGACCTCGCATTGGCTGAATGTGGCTGGCAGTAGGCTGACTGTGACCTCGCATGGGCTGACTGGCTGTGTGCAGACTGACTGTGAGCTGGTGAACTGGTTTGGTTCATTGTGGGCCGACTGTTTCTAACTGTGGGCTGGCTAAGCAAGTCAAAGACTACAGTTGTACTCTCCTGACATACATGGTACGCCTTCCGAAGCGGTCTCGGAAGCGCACGCAGCGGTCGGTGACGTCGTGTGTGGACGTCACCACCGCTGGCAGCCTGGTGTTTCGCCACTGCGCCCTGACGTGCACAGGTGTCCTGTGGTGGCGGTCCGGCACGGCCGCCGAGCACACATGTGTCGCGAATGTTCCGCCACCGGCGCTCAGACGCGCCGCGAGTGCCGCCGAGCCAGACCGAGACCAGACCGAGTCCGCCGCAGCCCGCCGAGCCAGACCGAGTCCCCCGGCGCCGCCGACCAGACCGAGTCCGCCGCAGGGCGCCGCCGAGCCAGACCCAGTCCGCCGCGAGTGCCGCCGAGCCAGACCGAGTCCGCCGCGGGCGCCGCCGAGCCAGACCGAGTCCGCCGCAGGCGCCGCCGAGCCAGACCCAGTCCGCCGCGGGCGCCGCCGAGCCAGACCCAGTCCGCCGCGGGCGCCGCCGAGCCAGACCGAGTCCGCCGCGAGCGCCGCCGAACCAGACCGAGTGTGCCTGCCGTCGCCGCCCAGCTCTCCCGTCGTCGGTGTTGCTAAAGCTGCTGTTGAGGACGCTGCCTAGGTGTCCACCGTCGAGAACAGCCGCGCTGGGCTGGTGTGTTTCGGCCAGATCCGCCTCGTCCCGAACTGTGCCGCTGTGTCCCGTGGTAGGAGCGCCACATTGATGGGAGCAGTCAACTCGTGCGAGACGCCAGGAGTTCTGGCAGTCGCTGAGACACTCCCGAGCCTCTGCTCTTCATTCGGCACGGGCTCAATGCGGTCCGGCTATCAGCCAACTCTGGGCTGACTGCGGGCTAACCTTAGGCTGGTTGTGGGCCTTGCGGGCAACATCTGCCAGCTAGCCCTGATCCTGGCAACACCTACCAGCTAGCCCTGGCCAAGGCAACACCTGCCAGCGAGCCCTGATCAAGACAACATCTGCCAGCCAGCCCTGACCAAAGCAACATCTACCAGCTAACCCTGACCCTGGCAACATCTGCCAGCCGGCCCTGACCCTGGCGAAAACCACCAGCTAACCATAACCCTGGCGAGACCTGCTAGTCACCATGTTCAAGAGCAGGCACAGCGCGGTTGGCACGGCGGCCAGCAGTGCTGCCAGCTTTGCCAGTCTCATCAAAGGCGGTCTGGAGGACATGGAGGAGTCGGCAGTGCGAAAGTGGTGCTCTTGGATGTTGAGGTGTGTGGGTGTACTGGTTGAGATTTCACCAGACGCAGGCTGGCTGCTGCAGTGCATCGTGACCAGCACCGAATGGGTGACGCCGGCGTCACCAGCACCGATTGGGTTACGCCAGCGAATGACAGCAGTTCTGCTGTTGGCGCAGTGACGGATCGTGGAAGCAATCCCCCCTCCCCCTCCTCCAACTCCCACTCATGTGCTAGTAACAGGTGTGCTATGCAACAGCAACAACAGGTGCACATGTTTGCTATGTGCATCTGTTGGGAAGTTATCTCTTTGGGGACTGCTGGTACTTTTACAGCGGCTTTGATTCTCATCGCCCTTAGTGCCAGGAACAATTGTTTAAGCCCGTGATAATTCCGTTCCCACGTGGGCATGTCCTCCATCCTCGCAGTTGAAACTGCTTAACTGAATAGATTATTGGATACCCTAATGCGCTGGTAGATAATCGCACACAAGAAACGCATATATCGAGGCAACCACAACGAAAAAAACTAAAACGAGAGCCTTGTAGCTGGAAGACGTGTGGCTGTCTCCACACCCTGTCCCCGTGTACCCTTTGTCACACCCGTACCGCTGCTCGTTCCACCAATATCCAGTGGTGAACTAGGTGCCCCGTGTCTTACTGATGGTGCATCAAAGTTCAGTCACTGTCCTGGCCAATTGATCGGCCCGTCTGACGCATGCAGCTGCGATTTGGTGTCAGAGGGTTTGTTGGGTAATACGGGTGTCGCAGCCTGTCGGACAGAGCCATGGAGGACAGAGCCGGTGTGTGACATGTGCGCGCTTGACACATGTGTATGTCGTGCCCACACCATTACACCATGACATGTCATGCCCACACCATTACAACATGTAATGTCATGCCCACACCACTACAACATGTCATGTCGTGCCCACACATTTACACCATGACATGTCGTGCCCACACCATTACACCATGACATGTCGTGCCCACACCATTACACCATGACATGTCGTGCCCACACAATTACACCATGACATGTCATGCCCACACAATTACACCATGACATGTCGTACCCACACCATTACAACATGGCATGTCGTGCCCACACATTTACACCATGACATGTCATGCCCACACAATTACACCATGACATGTCATGCCCACACCATTACAACATGTAATGTCGTGCCCACACAATTACACCATGACATGTCGTGCCCACACCATTACACCATGACATGTCGTGCCCACACCATTACACCATGACATGTCATGCCCACACCATTACAACATGTAATGTCGTGCCCACACAATTACACCATGACATGTCGTGCCCACACCATTACACCATGACATGTCATGCCCACACCATTACAACATGTAATGTCGTGCCCACACAATTACACCATGACATGTCGTGCCCACATAATTACACCATCACATGTCGTGTACACACCATTACACCATCGCGTGTGTCCTCACCATTCCACCACCACGTGTCGTACCCGCACCATTGCACCATCACCAATCACTTGCGACATGGGAACGCAGGGTGGCGCGTGACACTCGTCCCCGGATGGGCTAGTCGGGAGCTCGAGGTGACACTCGTCCCCGGATGGGCTAGTCGGGAGCTCGAGGTGACACTCGTCCCCGGATGGGCTAGTCGGGAGCTCGAGGTGTGCGCGCGAGTCAAGCGATACTGGCAGATTGATACTTTTGTACAAGCAGCATGCATAATGGTGTAGCTGTAGCCAGGCGGCAGCAGGGTAGTGTAGGTGTAGCCAGGCGGCAGCAGGATAGTGTAGCTGTAGCCAGGCGGCAGCAGGATAGTGTAGGTGTAGCCAGGCGGCAGCAGGATAGTGCAGCTGTAACCAGATGGAAGTAGGATAGTGTAGCTGTAGTCAGGCGGCATCAGGGTAGTGTAGCTGTAATGTGACAGTAGCCAGGCGGCAGCAGGCGCTCGTTTGAGCCTATCCTTTCCCCTCTTATTAGAAACATATACCTTTTCCACCCACGGATCCTCTGAATTCCAGCTCGAACATGGTTAAGTTCATGCCGTCGATCGTCCGTTTCTTAATCCTATTCCGGAGCGAGTATCTTAGCTTCATGTAAAACCAATCACGGTGACGAAGTCTACCGATGTACGTGTTCCAAATTTTGACAAGAGCGAACTTAAGAACCCCAAAAGAAGGAAGCTTAAGGTCTCTGCCTTCCTCCTCTAGAATTCTATTGAGCTTCGCTGCCTAAGTGCAAACATTTCTTTTTTAAAGTTCATGGGTGTGTGTGTGTGTGTGTGCATGGCGATCCATGCCCAACATGTCTCTCAAAATTATTTCCATTATGCATTCCGGTTATTCCTTTGACCAAGAAATGCCAACATAAGAGAGGAGAAGTCACTAAGTTTCAGAACACTAGCGTACACGGTTCGGAAATAGCACGCGAAAAGGGGCCCTCATGTCGCGGAATCCGCCCTCGGCCTGCATGCATTTGGGCACCACGCGCTGTGTTAGCCATGAGCTCGCGTGGCTGTCTGTACGTGCTGTACTGACGTGCTGTGCTGGCTGTCTGTACGTGCTGTACTAACGTGCTGTGCGGCTGTCTGTACGTGTTGTACTGCGTGCTGTGCTGGCTGTCTGTACGTGCTGTACTGCGTGCTGTGTTGGCTGTCTGTACGTGTTGTACTGCGTGCTGTGCTGGCTGTCTGTACGTGCTGTACTGACGTGCTGTGCTGGCTGTCTGTACGTGCTGTACTAACGTGCTGTGCGGCTGTCTGTACGTGCTGCACTGACGTGCTGTGTTGGCTGTCTGTACGTGCTGTACTGACGTGCTGTGTTGGCTGTCTGTACGTATTGTACTGCGTGCTGTGTTGGCTGTCTGTACGTGTTGTACTGCGTGCTGTGCTGGCTGTCTGTACGTGCTGTACTGACGTGCTGTGCTGGCTGTCTGTACGTGCTGTACTGACGTGCTGTGCTGGCTGTCTGTACGTGCTGTACTGACGTGCTTGCTGGCTGTCTGTACGTGCTGTACTGACGTGCTGTGCTGGCTGTCTGTACGTGTTGTACTGCGTGCTGTGCTGGCTGTCTGTACGTGTTGTACTGCGTGCTGTGCTGGCTGTCTGTACGTGCTGTACTGACGTGCTGTGCTGGCTGTCTGTACGTGCTGTACTGACAGTCGGTCCTCGTCAATGGGCAGCATCTGCTGCATTAACACCTGGTACCCGCCCACAGACGGCACGTGCAGGGCAACACGGGCCGTGCCAAGACGTCAGACGTAGCACCTGCTGCATTAACACCTGGTACCCGTCCACAGACGGCACGTGCAGGGCAACACGGGCCGTGCCAGGACGTCAGACGTAGCACCTGCTGCATTAACACCTGGTACCCACCCACAGACGGCACGTGCAGGGCAACACGGACCGTGCCATGACGTCAGACGTAGCACCTGCTGCATTAACACCTGGTACCCGCCCACAGACGGCACGTGCAGGGCAACACGGGCCGTGCCATGACGTCAGACGTAGCACCTGCTGCATTAACACCTGGTACCCGCCCACAGACGGCACGTGCAGGGCAACACGGGCCGTGCCATGACGTCAGACGTAGCACCTGCTGCATTAACACCTGGTACCCACCCACAGACGGCACGTGCAGGGCAACACGGGCCGTGCCAAGACGTCAGACGTAGCACCTGCTGCATTAACACCTGGTACCCGCCCACAGACGGCACGTGCAGGGCAACACGGGCCGTGCCAAGACGTCAGACGCAAACCACTTCGTCGACAGCGCAATCGGGTTCGCCCGGGGTCTCATCAAGAGCGAAGGTCTTGACCCCCTCAAAGTGTCTGATGACGAGACGCTCTTCGAGGAAAAGGTATCACGTGGATTGGCCCAGATGCTATAGGCCCACCGGGGGATATAGAAACGGATCGTCACGATATATCCTGATAGTTTAATATTTGCCCACAGGTATGCCACAACAAACTCGTACCGTTACCCATCAACACACCCATTGACTTTGCGTGAAAGAAATAAGTGGAAACTAGAAGCTGTATTGGTGCGCTTTTGTATGCAATATGTGTACGACTTACGATTATGTCGTCCCAAATCGCCCCATGCGAATATTAGGATACTCCATAATTTATGTGTTGCTTTCGACTCTCTACGGGGGTGAAATATCTTCAGCAATGTAGGCAGAATGAGTTATCTGCGCCGGGGAATAATTGACCTAAAACCATGGCATGCTATGGATACGTTTTTGCCCCGGTAACCGTATGTTCTTTGTGCTAAAATAGGTGGTACCTGCTTGAGCGTAAATTCGAAACTTCAAAATTAAACCATGAGCATACAGTTGAACCACAACGAACCTTGGCCATTTGGGGGAAATAAGTGAAGTGTGACGTATTGCCTTATTAAATGTCAGTAATTCGCTATTTCGGCGGCAAGCAGACATGTTCCTTATCATGAAGTCATAAATCAGTGACCTGAGATGACATCTTCAAATTGTGTACACCATAAGATCGGCAAAACATTCCTCGTCAATATGCCCAGTGCCTATGCTTCACACGTGCCGTTTGCCGTTCACACTTATCGCTTGCCGTTCACACGTGCCGTTTGCCGTTCACACGTACCGTTTGCCCCTCACACGTGCCGTTTGCCAGTGGTCCCGAACAATTTGGCGGGGTTGCATCAACCCCCTGAACGGGCGAGGGTCAACCCTCTGCGTGATAATGTTCAGTAAGTACAATTTACCTCACCAACCAACTTTTTCTACGAGCAAGATTGAGACTTGCAGTGAACCTCACTGCATAGCTACATTCTTGGTCTCCTAGTCATTTGAAGAAAAAAAAACTATTGTATCTCTTTTGGTTGACCTTCCAAGGGAGGTCCAATTTCAGCTGCCATAGAAGCACATTGTAAATACTAGCCGCATGTGCATTTTAATCCTCGCCGTCATTCCAGTCACATCCTCACAGACCCCGTCTGGGGATCCTTTTCTGCCCCCACCCCCTCTAATCTCCAAACAAAGCGTTGGACGAAAAGAAAGTAGTGTCATCGGAAAGCGCTCGATGAGTAGGGCAGAAACTACGCCAGAAATGTTATCCCCTCAAAAAGTGACGTCACTAAGTGTTCCGTGGGATCACGCTGACGTTCTGTTTTTGGCTCCAGGGAGTTGATTTTGGGGTGGAATTTAAAAACAATAAATATTTGGAACCAGAAAAGGAAGGTGAAATCGACCATAGCTCCAAAATGTGTGTCCACCCAAAAATCAACGTATCAATAAAAAAACACATTTTTGAGTTTTCCATTTTCTTGACTTGTTCTTGTCCTTATGGGTAGATGGCATCAGGAAGCATCGTTTTAAGTCAACTTGCCCTCGAAGAAAAGTGCTTACTTTAGCCAGAATCTTCTATTTTAACCCTAATTGGCAAATATGCAAAACAAATAAATCAGCAAAAACGAAATATCAAATTCCTCTGGTGCGTTTTGTTGCATCCCTAAAGATAAGCAAACGCTGAAATTCATTCCAATATCCTTGTCCGTTAAAGCGTGACAACTGGTTGAACGCTTTTGGAGGTGACCTGAACTTGACTTTTACTAACTCGGTGAACTCAGATGACCTGATCTCAAAATCTCCACACAATATGTCGAATTGATGTGGAAAATGGTGTGCCAAATTTCGGCGCGCTGCCTCGCGTCCTTTCTTCACTTTCAGCGGAAAGACTTAGGTTAACTCAAATGCCCCCCCCCCCCTCCAGAGACGGGGACGGGTTCAGGAAGGACGTCTCTTGTTTTCAGTTCGTTTGTCGTTGTGTAGCGATCAGTGGTTGAGGACCCCAACCTGCAGCACACGACACCGTGTCGCAGTCAGCTGATCATCGTGTCACGTGACCAATAGCTAACCACGCCCACCACCCGGCAGCTCTTCTTCATCCGCCTGTCAGCGTCACTGACGTTCCTGGCCACGTCACTGAAGGGGCTCTCCACTCTGCGCAGAAAGGGTGACGCTTCGCTGGAGCTGGACGGCGAGTGGCTCACCCTGGTGACGCAGCTCAGCACCACTAAGATAGAGGTGGGTCCAGAACAGCGCTGCCACCGACACCTGCCGCGGTGGGAAGGGGGAAAACGAGCGTGCAATTGAAATGCCTCAGGATACGAAGCAATCTCAGACAATTAATGAAAGGCGGTTCGGCAAAGGACTTTTAAAAAGTGCTCCCAGAACGTCAATGGATTGCTCCAATTTTGTTTTGCACGCTAGGGGACCTATTTTTTAGCAAGTTTGTATATTGTCCCAGTGTACCTCAGCTCACCGAGGACATCGTAATGTGAACAATCGCTTATTCATCCACGAAACCGCGGTACTCGCAGCCAGAGGCGCAGCCAAGGGGAACGGGGGCATGGGCAGCAACCAAACCAGTCACCAACATACACCAGCCACCAAGCCCCTTAGCAGCCAATATCCACCAGGTCAAACATCAAACCAAAAGGTATTCACCACGCAAAACCAGAAATTGTCGGCGCACTTCGAGCGCCAGAAGCGGTCTCTCTTCCATGACATATTTTGGTCGCTCCCTTAAGAAAATCCTGGCTGCGCGCCTGCTCGCAGCTGAGTCACACATAATCACCCCAAATGGGCACGGTGCGCTGATTACGGAAACGACAACCAGAATAGCATGCTGATATACGTTATTAGCATACATGTATGCATGCTTGAGTTCAGAGCACAAGCTATTGCAGCCAATTATCTTCGTCACACCCTCAGTGCAACACAAACTGCACTGCGAAGTTCATGGACCTGGGGCCCAACTTCGACTTGACCGTGGACGTTGACTCGGTGACCGTGAAGATGAAGGCCAGGATCAACACGACTACTATGCAGATCATCATCCCCAGCTTCGAGGTCACCAACGTCGGGTCAGTGATGTGTAAACGTACATCGATGTGACGTGATGTATGCTCAATGATGTATATCGTGGTCATCTTTGTTCAGCTCCTTTGGTTGAACACGAACAGGTCCTAACAAATATTCGAAGTGGTGGCCAGCCAAGGTTGGCCACCACTACGTGGCCAACCTTGGCTACGTGCACAAAGTGGTACGTGCACAAAGTTGGCAGGAGTGCGATATTCACATTCAGCAGAAATCTGCGAACCGTTCGATTTCCACCAAATCTTGCTCATCCACACATGATAGCCTTCTGAACACACACACACACACACATACCATAGCGTTTCATGGGGCATAACATTTTCTGACCTCCAGGGGTGAAAACGCTCCTGAATGTACAATGACGTAGTACAATGTCAAAGTCATAAAAGTCTATAGAGTATTAAAGTCATAAAGTATTAAGGCTTAATAAGAGCCACAGGGGCCCATCTGGGTTAAGCCTATCTAGAAAAGGTACTAGAATGTACATATTCCTACCCCAATCAATCCCTTATCCCAAGTTCCTAGGAAGCTATACATCCCAGCCCATCTAACACCACTCACTTGCTACCGCCTAACACCCTCAATAATCACAAGCTCCTCCCATCACACCCATCGTGCCACCATAGACAACCTCATCAGCATCACATCCCGAAGGAAGGTGCCGAATCCACTGCTAGGCACATCCCACAGAAATTCATAAAGCGTTCAGACTTAATAAGAGACTCACTTGCTATTGCATAATACACTCAACAATTACAAACTCCTCCCATCATACCCATTGTGCTACCGTAGACAATCTCATCAGTATCACATCCCGAAGGAAGGTGCTGAATCCACTGCTAGGTACACCCTATATAAAGTTATAAAGCATTTAGACTTAATAAGAGACTCACTTGCTATTTCATAACACAGTCAACAATTACAAACTCCTCCCAACTCCCACTCCTCCCTGTCGATCAACCTTCCCTGGAATACAGAAAAACAATCCCCCCTATTCTTATAATGATTGTCTATGCCGTTTTTAAAGATGTTCAGTGTGTTGCTACTGACAATGGTTCCTGGCAGCTGGTTCCAGTGTTCTACTACCCTGTTGGTGAAGAAAGACTGTCTTACTTAACCTTGTCCTGCTGTGATTAACTTTAATTTTGAATTGATGACCTCTAATTGCATCATTTCTGTTAAATTCAAACATTTCCCTGAGATATCCCTGTTCCTGACCATGAACAAATTTAAAAACCTCGATGAGATCTCCTCTCAGCCTTCTATATCTAAGTGAAAACATGTTCAATTTCTTCAGTCTTTCCTCATATTCCAGGTTGCCTATACCATTAACCATTTTTGTTGCCCTCTTTTGTACTCTCTCTAAAAGCCAACAATCTTTCTCATAACTAGGGGACCAAGCTTGTACACAGTATTCCAAATGTGGCCTGACATATGCACAGTAAAGCTTCCTGATGACCTCCTCACTTTTGTATGACTCATTCCTCTGTATTGCCCCAAGCATTCTTAGTGCCTTCTTCCTGGCTTCTTTGGTCTGTTCTAATGCCCCCAATTTTGTGTTCAAAATAACACCTAAGTCCTTATCCTGCTGAGTCACAGATAGTACTTGGCCACCCATCAAGTATGGAGCCTTCATATGCTGCCTACCTACATGCATGACTTTGCACTTATCAAAATTAAACTTCATTTGCCATTTTTCGGACCACTTCACTAGCTCGGCTAAGTCTTTCTGCAGCAAAACCTGCTCATTGTGCCCTGTTATTGCCCTAAAGATCTTCAAATCATCCGCAAATTTCAAAACCTTACTGCTTAGGCCACATTCAATGCTATTCACATATATAATGGACAATAGTGGCCCCAGTACCGACCCCTGGGGGACTCCACTAAGAACATTTTACCATGATGACTTTGTACCATTTAGCATCACTATCTGCTGTCTATCTGAAAGCCACAACTCTTTCCAATTTAGGATGCAACCTGCAGTACCATGGACCTGAAGCTGCGTCATTAACCGTTTATGGGGTACCTTGTCAAAGGCCTTACTAAAGTCAAGATATGCTACATCAACCTGATTTCCCTGATCCAATTGTTCTGTAGCAAAATTCAAAAAGTCCAAGAGATTTGTGTGACACGATCGCCCTTTTCTAAACCCATGTTGAGTATCTTGAATCAATCTGTTTCCTTCCAGAAAACTAACTATTCTATCCTTGATAATTGATTCGAGTACCTTGCAGACTAGGGATGTGAGGCTTACTGGCCTATAGTTTTCAACTTTCCCTCTTTCTCCTTTCTTGAAAATAGGAACTACATTTTCCCTTTTCCAATCTGTTGGAATTTCATTTTGCGAAACTGATCTACAAAATATTATACTAAGTGGAATTGCCACTTCCTTTTCAGCTTCCCGCAATACCCTAGCATAAATTCCATCGGGTCCTGCTGCCTTGTTTGTCTTTATTTTTCTGATATAATTGAAAACAATATCACTATCAATGAAATCAACATCGTGTATCTGATCACCTGTCACTGAACTGTGGTTCACGGTTGGCAGATTAGTCACATCCTCCACTGGAAACACTGATTTAAACTGCTTGCTCAGCTCCTCAACCATCTCACTATCCTCGCTCAATATAGTCCCATTTACATCCAGTGGATCAATTGTGCTTGAAACTTTACTTAGCTTGTAGAAACTAAAGAACTTTTTACTGTCCCCATTACAGTTCCTAGCCAAATCCAATTCTTTTGCTCGCTTTGCTGCTCTGATTTTCTGCTTCACAGCGTCTCTAGATTTTTGATACGACCTTAGATTTACGATATTTGAAGCCTCCTTAAATACTCTAAATGCACCTTTCTTAGCCTTAATTGCTTTCATCACATCTGGTGTAAGCCATGCTGGCTTTCCTACCCTTCTTTTGCGCCTTTGCTTTTGGGGGACATGTCTAATCTGAATTTCCCTCAAGTAGGATTTGAACTTTTCCCACATTTCACAGGCATTTAAATAAAAGAATTATTCTTCCCATGTTATGGCACTTAAAGCCTCTCCCATGCAGGCAAAGTCTGCCCTGTTAAAATTTGGAATCTTTGCCAAATTATCCTCGATTGTCCCTGATACCTGTGCCTTGAATCTCACTATGTTATGGTCACTTCTTCCCAGAGTTTCTCCTACAGTCAAGTCTTGAACTAAATCAGTTAAATCTGAGAAGACAAGGTCCAAGAATGAGCCCTGCCTGGTTGGTTCCATTACAAACTGGTGTAAGAACAAGTCCTCTTCAAGGCATTTCCCAAACAGTTTACATGATGGGGAGCCAACACCAACATTTTCATATCCTTTTAGATTAAAGTCACCAAGAATAAGGCATTTCCTCTGAAAGTTTCTACTGATTTCCTCACAAATCACCACATCCTCCAGTTGCTGAGGATGTGGCAAGGTTCCTGATCGATACAAAGCTCCTATCCTCAGTTTATTGTTGTTGCCTTTTCCCACAGCAACATCAAGCCAAATGGACTCCACAGACACATTTTTCACCCCATCTACTACTTTTTGAGAACTGTATAAGCTATTCACATAGAGCATTACACCACCCCCTTTCACTGCTGGACCCCTATTGCATGAAAACATATTGTATCCCTGGATCTCATAGTCCTGCAAGTTATCCCCAAAATATCCCTCACTGACCCATGCCTCAGTAATGCAAACAAAATCTGGTTTCTCCTCAGCAACATAACACTTGAACTCATCAAATTTGGATCGAATGCTCTGAGCATTAAGCATCATACACTTAACAAAAGTTCCATGACCCTCTTTGGCTTTTGTATGTTGAGTAGCTCTATCATCTCTGGATGAGCTACCACTCTGCCCCCTTGATCTACTGCTACCCCTATTTGCTGACTGTGAGGTTCTATTGCCTATGCTGTCACTATTGGCATATCCCTGAGATGGCAATGCCAATTCTTCCCTCCGCACCCCATTATCTAGTTTCCCTGAAGGACATGTTCATATACTTTGCCTAACACTTGCACCCCCTTCTCGGAGAAGTGCAGGCCATCCCTCTGATAGAAGTCAGATGAGCCATAAAACCTGCACCACTTGTCAACAAAAGTCAAACCTAACTCATTGCAAAGCCTACCTACCCTGGCATTGGCTGCCAGTGCCCTAGAGCTCCACTCAGGGGAGACTCCAGCCCTAGGCAGAATAGCTGTCACAATAACTCTGCTATTGCTTTGCTTCAGGGTGTCCAGAAGGGCCCTGTAGTCCTGTATCAGCTCCTCACTCCTAGCAGGACCTATGTTGTTCACTCCTACTCAGGCGCGCACCCAGGATTTTTCCATGGGGGGGGCCGGACCGAAAAGGGCACTTGGCCGGCTCCAAAAGGGCACTTGACCGGCTCCAAAAGGGCACTTTGCGGCCCGGGGCACACTGGAAGGTTTGTTGACCCGGGGGGGGTGGCAAGCAATTTGTTTTAAAATTGCCAGAAAAAATGATTTTTTTGCCGGAATGTCCCAAATTTAGCCCGAAAATCACCTGCTTTATGATAAGGCAGGTGATTTTTGGGCTAAATTTGGGACATTCCGGCCAAGAGGGCACTTTTCGCTCCAAAGGGCACTTTTGGCCAAAAGGGCACTTTGGTCTCATGGGGGGGGGGGGGGGCCGGGCCCCCTGGGCCCCCCCTCCGGTGCGCCACTGCTCCTACCTGCACTATAACTGTACTAAACTGGTTTTCGCTGGTGGCCTGTGCGACCACTTGGACCAGGTCTCTAACCTTGGCACCAGGCCTGGTGATGCACCTCCTACCTTTCCGACCTTTACAGAATACCCTATCCAAATGCCGCACACAAGAGTCTCCTACGACTAGCACTTTCTCCTTGCTGCTATCACTATCACTATCACTATCCTGGGGGCAGTCCTCCAATGCCTGGAACCTGTTGGATGTTGTTACTACTCCTGCCTGTTGAGCTGCTTCACGAGGTTTCTTCCCACTCCTACCACCTACCACCTGCCACTCACTGCCCCCTTGCTTAGGCTCACGCCTCCAAATCCTCCACCCCTTGACTTTAAACCACTGCCCCTCCTGTGAGCTACTAGAAATATTCTGTTCACTAGGAACACTTATCTCTTCAGATCTCCCTGCCACCTCCACAGCAGGGGAAGCTACAGTTACCTGGTGGCCTGTGACCACCTGGGCATAGGATGCCCCTGCTACAGACTGCCCCTTACGTTCTGGCCTGCCCTTTGAAGCAAGGGAAGCTTTGAGCTTGGAAAGCTCTGCCTTAAGGGCCCTAACCTCATCCTCTAGTGCCTGCATCCTGGTGTTAACCATCCAAAAGGCTGCAGCTTATTCCTAGATTGAAATTGAAAAATATCTTGCTCCAAAATTATTTACCAAATAACAGAGCAGAGCAAAATAACCGACAAAGCTTAAATATATGCTAGTTCCTAACTATGCAGCACTTACAAGGTAATTACTGTGCAGAAAGTTGACAGTGGTTTTAAAGAAAGAAGAAATCACTCGCTGAATAACTGCCAAAAATTATATAAGTAGCTGAAAGCACTGACACACTAGACAAAGACAGACAGAATGGACAAAATGGCGCTGGGCAGCGTCTCTAGATATAAATATTATAATCAGCTTGCCAAAAATGAAATTTATGAGATAAAGCTATGCAAATATATGCACAGAAGTAATTGCTAAATACCTATCCACAGTTAAGCCTGGTATACTGCCCGGTTCTGCAACGACTTATCTAGAAAAGCAGGAGCTCCACAGCGATGTGTTTCCACCTTGACAACTGGCGGCAACTCAAGGGCACACTATGTACTGATATTTCCGGTTTTCGCCTCATGCATAACTCACCATAGGCACATGGACCCCCTACGGAGGATGAAAATCACGACCCCTTAGATTTTCCCTTAGGTGTTCCTTAGGTCCCTTAAGTGTTACATTTGTGGTGGCAAGGATGCTGCAGGACATTGCAAGGTGTGACGTGCAGAGGTCGCCGTGTGGCTATCGAATATCAAGCTAAGGGAATCAAGTGGAATACTCAAATAAACAACGATACCATATAGATAAATCGACGTTCTATGCAGACACCGGACACTTCTAGTCCTACCACAGAACTAATAACACGGTGCCCCAAGCAATAAGTGGTTGAGAAGTAAAAGAGCATTATATCTTTCATTTTTTCACCTAATGGTTAATTTCAATAGGATTTAACACGGGCCTGTATAAGTTAAGTTTAAAATGTTTAGAAATGTAATACAATATAAGCCTAAGATGAGACACCACAAGTTTTGGGTAAACTAAGGCGTCGTGTTTTTGTCCTCCGTAGGTTTAAAGCCTATGGGTTTAAAGCCTAGTTTGTTGTCCTCCGTAGGTTATTAAAGCCTATGGGAAATGAAGCATTATGTGAAGAAAAAAAACCGAGGTATTAATGCATAATGGAATCTGGACTGTAGTACTGTAATTTCTAATGCCACTTTCACTTTCACTGTAGCTTCTAATGCCCCGCGAAATGGCCGCAGTTATAAGCGAACGACCATCAGTGGAAGACACCGTGTAAGTTAAGGAAACTCGAAGGGGTCGTATTTTTCGTCCTCCATACCCTCATTTTAAAGCCTTTGCGAGACCGTTCAGTGGGAAAGTGAAATCTATGATGCTCGTCTACCTGTCAACCAGTTCTTACTTGGGGTACCGGGTCATTAGTTATGTGATATGATCAGAAGTGTCGGATGATTGCATCAATCGCCAAGCTATGTGTCTGGTGTCTTTATTTATGCAAATATTTCGCTCATTTTCATCAGATGTTCGGTAACCGCATGGTGACCTCTGTAGGTCACAGCTTGCAATGCCCAGCAGAACGCTTGACATCACATATGTAGCACCTAATGAGGCACACACAGTGGAAGTTTGGGGACAATCTATGAGGTCCTGGCTCTCAGCCTCCATAGGGTTATATGTTCCATAGGGTTGTATGGTAGCTTAACTATTAAGTGAAAAGGGGAAGTTTGTGGTGCTCTTTTATCTGCCAATCAGTTCTCGATTCGTTCCCTATTATTAATACTTGATTATAATCAGAGGTGAAGAAATGAGATAGTTTGCTTCCATTCCATTGCAATATTATGTTTAAAACACCAATTCAAGACGTTAAAAAGCTGCTTAAAACATAAAAAGAGAAAATATCACAGATCATGATCACAGATCAACATTATAAAATTGGCTTCCGGATCGTGGCATTGGGTTCGGGATCGGACGCGACTCCAGGTGACCCTCGAGATCTGTTCCGAGAGAAGAGCCAAGGGACTGAGTCCTCGTTGTTGCCGTCCCCACAGTGACGTCACGTCACGTTGTTGTCGTCCTGCAGTGACGTGACGTCACGTTGTTGCCGTCCCCACAGTGACGTGACGTCACGCTGTTACCGTCCTGCAGTGACGTGACGTCACGTTGTTGCCGTCCCCACAGTGACGTGACGTCACGTTGTTGCTGTCCCCACAGTGACGTGACGTCACGTTGTTGCCGTCCCCACAGTGGCGTGATGTCACGTTGCTGCCGTCCCCACAGTGACGTGACGTCACGTTGTTGCCGTCCCCACAGTGACGTGACGTCACGTTGTTGCCGCCCCTATAGTGGCGTGACGTCACGTTGTTGCCGTCCCCGCAGTGACGTGACGTCACGTTGTTGCCGCCCCACAGTGACGTGACGTCACGTTGTTGCCGTCCCCACAGTGACGTGACGTCACGTTGTTGCCGCCCCCACAGTGACGTGACGTCACGTTGTTGCCGCCCCCACAGTGACGTGACGTCACGTTGTTGCCGTCCCCACAGTGACGCCCTGCCACGTCGCCACCGTTCATGCAGTGACGTCACGTTATCGCAGTGCTGACAGTGACGTCATGCTGTCACCGTGCTGACGGTGATGTCATGCTATCAGTGGTGAAAGTGACGTCACTCCATCACCTTCCTGCCAGTGGAGTCATGCTGTCGCGTCTCCTCAGTGACGTGGACGCGGAGGCGGACGGCCTGTTCCCAATCGACTCCATGATGGCGGCTATCTCCGAGCTGTTCATCTCCCGCTGCAAGGACACCATCGTCAAGGTGTTCGAGTTCGAGGCCCAGTGCCAGCTGGAGGCGGCGCTCAAGCGGCTGGACTTCACGCAGATCGTGCGCCAGTACGGCCGCAGCTACTTCCGCAGCGCCACTGACGTCATCACGTCCAACGTGCCGGTGCCTCGATTGCCGTGACGCGAACGTGTCGGTGCCTCGACTACCGTGACGCGTCAGAGGCGGTTCTGCCCGCGCTGGCTGTGTGATGGAATCCTCTGCCGGGCCGGCGCACGAGGTGATAGCTCAGTGTTGTGAGAGGTAGTTTTGTGTAGGGCTCGACTCGATCTGTCGACTGACAATGGGCTCGGGAACATTGGGCCCGGAGACGCTCGGTGGGGGTAGCTGCCGCGGCGACGTCGCTCTGTTGCGTCCGACAATGACAATTTGTCGCCCGACAGGAGCACGACGCCGTATTCGGCACGTCACGTAGAGGATATCGTTAAATGTGATACTCGACACGTGAAGTGAGGGATGCCGCGATATGTAGGCGATATTTGATTTGAATTGAGAGAAGCCGCGATATGTGGGCGATATTCGACACGTGAAGTGAGAGATGCCTCGATATGTGGGCGATATTTGACACGTGAATTGAAGGATGTCGCCATATGTGGGCGATGTTCGGCACGGCAAGTGAGGAATATGGCGACATATTGTCGATATTCGACACGGGAAGTGAGGGATGTCGCGACATGCGGCCGATATTCGACACGTGAAGTGAGAGATGTCGCATGTTTGGCCGATATTCGACACGGGAAATGAGGGACGTCGTGATGTTCGGGCGATATTCGACACGGGAAGTGAGGGACGTCGCGATGTTCGGGCGATATTCGACACGCCCAGGCGATAGTGACAATGGCACACCGTGCAGACGTGACGAGTGGAGCAGCAGGACGGCAGGCAGGCCGCCACACGAGGATCAGTGAACGGGTGACGATCAGGGCGAGGACCAGGACACCCGTCACACGAGGACCAGTGCACCAGTGACGATCAGGGCGAGGACCAGGACACCCGTCACACGAGGACCAGTGCACCAGTGACGATCAGGGCGAGGACCAGGACACCCGTCACACGAGGATCAGTGAACAGGTGACGATCAGGGCGAGGACCAGGACACCCGTCACACGAGGATCAGTGAACAGGTGACGATCAGGGCGAGGACCAGGACACCCGTCACACGAGGATCAGTGAACGGGTGACGATCAGGGCGAGGACCAGGACACCCGTCACACGAGGACCAGTGCACCAGTGACGATCAGGGCGAGGACCAGGACACCCGTCACACGAGGACCAGTGCACCAGTGACGATCAGGGCGAGGACCAGGACACCCGTCCACACGAGGACCAGTGCACCAGTGACGATCAGGGCGAGGACCAGGACACCCGCCACACGAGGACCAGTGCACCAGTGACGATCAGGGCGAGGACCAGGACACCCGTGCCACGAGGATCAGTGCACCAGTGACGATCAGGGCGAGGACCAGGACACCCGTCACACGAGGACCAGTGAACGTGTGACGATCAGGGCGAGGACCAGGACACCCGTCACACGAGGACCAGTGCACCAGTGACGATCAGGGCGAGGACCAGGACACCCGCCACACGAGGACCAGTGAACGGGTGACGATCAGGGCGAGGACCAGGACACCCGCCACACGAGGACCAGTGCACCAGTGACGGTCAGGGCGAGGACCAGGACACCCGTCACACGAGGATCAGTGAACGGGTGACGATCAGGGCGAGGACCAGGACACCCGTGCCACGAGGATCAGTGCACCAGTGACGATCAGGGCGAGGACCAGGACACCCGTCCCACGAGGATCAGTGCACCAGTGACGGTCAGGGCGAGGACCAGGACACCCGTCACACGAGGACCAGTGCACCAGTGACGATCAGGGCAAATATCAGTGAACGGGTGACGATCAGGGCGAGGACCAGGACACCCGTCACACGAGGATCAGTGAACAGGTGACGATCAGGGCGAGGACCAGGACACCCGTCACACGAGGATCAGTGAACGGGTGACGATCAGGGCGAGGACCAGGACACCCGTCACACGAGGATCAGTGAACGGGTGACGATCAGGGCGAGGACCAGGACACCCGTCACACGAGGATCAGTGAACAGGTGACGATCAGGGCGAGGACCAGGACACCCGTCACACGAGGATCAGTGAACGGGTGACGATCAGGGCGAGGACCAGGACACGAGGCCACGAGGATCAGTGCACCAGTGACGATCAGGGCGAGGATCAAGACACCCGTCCCACGAGGATCAGTGAACGGATCACGATCTCAAGCAACTGACCTTTCCCAGCGATGGCCCGGGCGACCAAAGTCTGACTCATGAAGTCTGATAGGCATGTGGTGGGCTTACCGTCATTGCACTTTGGCAGGACGTTTCGGCGCAATTAGCATTTATTGAGAGAACCGAACCGGTATAATACTAGCCGACGTCGTGTGGCGTTCGAACACCAGTGTTACCGATACAAACTCAGACACGTGGCTGTACGTGTCCGAACGTGGCGTTTATGAGAAACATTTCCAAGTTTACGATGCATAAGAATAAGACAGGAAGTGTACATAGACACTCCGGTCACTACTCTGGCCTGTGACGCAATGTCAAAGGCATTTTAGGTGCCATTGACAGCTTCCAGGTTGTTTGGTAGGTAGCATAGCTGTGTGGAGTTAGGAGACTACGATATCGCTCCAGTCAAACAGTCTGCAATGTTTTCCAGAACTACCCATGCCTGGTAAGTTAATACATGTTAGCTGTATTCATAGATCTTTCCTAATCATGGTGGCTTAAGGCAGCAGATATTCTCGTCAAACGCCAGTCGAAGAAACAGGGTTGACACAGCCTGCTGAGGTTTTCACCAACCGGTTTTAACCTGCTATACCGGTTGGCCGAAAAGTGGAGCATATCGGAAAACACGACAAAAAGACATCTAAATGGAAATGGGCAATATGGATCGCATTCTCTAGCCGAGGCGCAGCCAAGGGAGGGCCGGAAGCCCCCTCCCTGAACAACCAAAAATGTATGAGATGAAACGATAAATGTTGAGATCTTCACCACTCAAACCGAAATTTTTAGACCCGCTTCACGCACCGAAAGCGTTGCCTGTTGCATGACATTTTTTTTGGTCCACCCGCCCGTCAAGAAAATCCTGGCTGCACCACTGTTTCCTAGCATGTTATATATAAAACATACTTAGTTCCTTCCTGCCCATCATTGCGCAATTTTGGTCTATTAGTAATTGGAGAAAGAAAAGACGTAAGATGCTTTGCACATTTAAATTCACAAGAGCATTTAGCTCATTCGGATGTATTAGATGAATTGGCCAAAAAGCAGAAAAACGGTGTAGCAGTTCCGGGTCATGAAGGTAGAGCCACCACCTAAGCTTTCTTATTAGGCATTGTTTTAGTTCACAATTTTCCTATCAAGGATGGGAAAAGGTTTTTGCACCGCGACTTCCCGATTAATTCCAATTTTGGTACGGAGATCTTGAGTAAGGTGCACAAACATATTAGCACGCTGAAATTAACAATTATCGAAATAATATGCTTATCTTGACATGCTGATAGCACATATCTGGAATGACTTTCAGGCCAGCCCAACGGACTATCTAAATGCTTTCCACGTCTTTTCATCATTGGTCTGGGCATCCATCTCGCAACCCATCAGCAACCAGACTTTTGGCATCAAATAGCAATTATGATTTTATTGTGAGTGGATTATTTTCAAGAGTAAGCATTTCAATGCGATTCATAGGTATTACAAACCATCCAGTTTTTAGCTGGTAATGCCCATTATTTGACAGACTAAAACATTGTATTACGATTATTTAGTAGAGACTCGGCAAGGGCCACCCATCCATCCCACCCCCTTAGCAACCAGAAATGCACGAGATTAAACGCTGAAACATTTAGTAATAAAACAACAATTAATTAATTAAAAATGACATCCAAAAAACAATTTAGTCAGGTCCTCTCTCACTGATCCAGCCTGCCTCGTCGGAAAGCGGACGTGCAATACTTATAACTGTTGATAGTTACAATTTATAGTTTATAGTTTTATAGTTCAGTTACAATTATTTATAACTGAAGGCCGATGCGCTGACACAAATGTGGTGTATGAAATTGTAAGTTGTGCAGTGCTAGTCATATCGGTCAGAGCAAACGACCTGTGGGATTGCGATTTAATGAACATGTGCGTAAATAGAACAGCTGATACGCCACTAGCAGACCATGCCAGATCGTGTTACCCTGATTCTACTGATGGCAATCTTTTTAGCGTACATATATTTTTTTTAAACCAGGGACCATCCTGACAGGAAAATGTATGGGTCGATCTGTATTAGGGATAGAAAGCTAGCTATGGACAGCAATGTGGCATCGTGACATTATGCTGCTGTTGCGATGAACATTGCAAATAGCAGTGTCATATATCGAAGCCACATGTGATGTTGAAAGGATTAATTACTTCAATAGTTTCGTTTGCCGGATGCCTGGTGCCAGGCAAGATTAAATACGTGTTGTACTGATTATAATATGAATTTATATACTTGATGATTCTGATAAAGTGCCGTGCACTCTATAAAATATGGTATTTTTTAAAATATTGTTACAACTTCAAAGAAACGATCAGATTAAATGTAACAGGAAGACATTTTTAGACTTTCACCACGTAAAACCATAAATTTTCGGCGCGCTTCGCCAGCGGAGAGGTCTATATTTAATAACGCTGAAGCTGAAATTGACATCCTTCTCTATCCCTGAAGATAGGAGATGGTGCTCACAAACACTTTACGGAAGTGTTCAAAACGATATCAACACATATACCTAATCTGAGCCATGGCCTATTGATCTAACTGGAACAAATCACATCTGGCTAGTATTGTAAGATACTGAGGAATACTAGGAGGAAAATTTCAAGCGCGCATCGGTTGCTGGTTTTGAACCGGGAACGATTAAAGGTACAGCTTCCGATTTTTTGCGAAACTGACCTCTAAGCTGAAACGGGAGGCTAACCAACGACCTGAAACATAAAACGCATGTGATTGCGACATCTCGTCAAGTGCAATTCGCTGGCGTCTGCCTTACGTGCAACGAAGTTAAACTTTGGCTCGGTCTTCAGCAACAAATCAGGCAGCAAAATAACAGATGTGTTCCGACTTGTCGTGAGCGTCTGGGAACTAGTCTCGGGGCGGATACCTGCAGCCCACCGGCCGCCACCGTTCAGACGCCGACAGTGCAGGCAATGGGGCGAGGACTGTCAGGTCATGTCACGTCTCACTGGCTATTGTATGCTCATCGGCTGCACAAGGGCCCGTTGTATGCTCACCGGCTGCACCGAGGGCCGGCGACCGGCTAGTAGCTGTCCGGACGGGTTAGGAACTAGGCGACACGTGGCGGTCGCCGGACGGCTAACGACGCCTCAGGAGCCGCCGACGAGCTGTCGACGAAGTAAGGCGATGATGAAGTGAGCTGCCGATGAAGTAAGCAGCCCTGTTGAACCAAGTTATTCGCGAATCCGAAGAGTCGAAGGCCTGGGATAACCAGCAGCTCTGGGCTCCACTACTTGTCGCTAGGACTCTCCGTGTGGAAACGCTTTGGATATTGCAACCCCTTCACACTCCTGGACCGGGTAAGGTAGAACACATCGCACATAGGCGATGGTTAAGATATGTTCGACAACATGTGTTGCATGCAGTAATTCATCTTTGGTAACCTTAACTTATCTCTGATCACAACATACCCTTGTCCTGGTATCTGATGCCTGGTTCAACGGATTAAGAACATAAAATTTCCAGAAAATAAATTTAGCCGGCTGACATATCAATCGTGATCGGAACCCTTCTGGGGACGCAAGTCTTGCTCACCTACGATGAGTCGTAGGTGAGCCTACGATGCGTAAGCCTACGATGCCTAAGCCTACGATGGGTCGTCGGCTTCCAACAGGGGACACAAACCTGTTCCTAACCCGTCCGGATACATACAATACGGTCACAGTGCTATCAGGTGACATTTCATACTTGCTAAATCACAATCACGTCGATAAATATAATAATTGATTGTGCCTTGAACAAAAAGAGTGATTTGTTCTTGGGGTTAAAGCAACCATGTTCGTTCTACGGGATCCAAACATCACCCTCGAACACATCTCATGTATTGCACTTGACATCCTTTGACAGACCCTAGCTCTCCCTATCTTTGGTGCCCCATTGCTTCAGTGTGCACCAACAGGGACTTCGGAACTGGGGCGCAATAGTGAATACAGATACACGCATACACATTATGGATATCCAGTGAATCTCCATATTGGATCCACCAGATCCAGATACCAATATCCAGTGATGGATATATATATATCCATGACTGGAGGAGTCTCAATCATGCATCCAGACGACATCCGACAAATGATAAGTACCCTGCACTGATATCTTCGCACTACATTATCTGGAGCACATGTTGCACCAGCTTCAGACGCAGCCTGTTGGAACTGGGGTAACCAGAACGAGAGAAATGACCCAGTAGCAAAGAACCTACTGCACGCCAGTATTGTTGTTGGTGGAGGTTCAAGGTGGCTTCTACGTCGCTGCCGGCCCATTTACTACCACACCGCCACTGTCAATGTCACAGCTGCCACAGCACGCAGCAAAAACGATCACAAGTGTTGCGAGTCAGCACACCAGCCAATGCCGGCGTCGTGTCAGGCAACGACACGCCAATGGGGAGGTCGCTGGCCACTGGTATGGCCGTCGCTGGACGGCGGCAGCATCAGGGTCCACTCTGGACAGAATGACACCACCCGCGTACAGCGTACGGTACCGCTCCTGGGCGGGGCGTCATCAGCGTCCACTCTGGACAGAATGACACCACCCGCGTACAGCGTACGGTACCGCTCCTGGGCGGGGCGTCCGCGTCCGACGGGCAAACATCCCGACCTAGTCAGAGTCGCCCGCGCCGTCGGTCGCCTCGTCCGACTGCAGTTTGACGAGCAGCGCGTTCTTGGCGACGTTGTCGCCCACACAGTACATCACCTTCTCAATGACGCCGGCTGCCGGCGCTTTGATGACGTACTGAAACAAGCACGGCTAGCTCAATGCAGACCATTGTGCGGGAACGCTCCGGCATGTGGCACCCAAGACCACCGGGACGCCGCTTCTGCACCACTGCCCGGAGACCACTCTCCCTGTCCACCATCCACACACAAGGATGCCACAATCTCATCACCCAGAATTACCCCCCGCTATCTACAGCCGCATCGAGGGTGGCCCCATAACTAACCAGCCTCTCCTCACCACACCACAGGCTACCTCCTCACCACTGTGCCAGACCAGCCCCTCACAACCACACCACAGACTACCCTACCACTGTGCCAGACCAGCCCCTCCTCACCACACCACAGACTACCTCCTCACCAGTGCGCCCAGACCAGCCCATCACAACCACACAACAGACTACCTCCTCACCAGTGCCCAGACCAGCCCCTCACAAGCACACCACAGACTACCTCCTTACCAGTGCCCAGACCAGCCCCCACAATTACACCACAGGCTACCTTACCACTGTGCCCAGACCAGTCCCTCACCACCACACCACAGACTACCACCTCACCAGTGTGCCCAGACCAGCCCCTCACCACCACACCACAGACTACCTCCTCACCAGTGCCCAGACCAGCCCCTCACAACCACACCAGACTACCTCCTCACCACTGTGCCCAGACCAGCCTCTCACCACCACACCACTGTGCCCAGACCAGCCCATCACAACCACACCACAGATTACCACCTCACCACTGTGCCCAGACCAGCCCATCACAACCACACCACAGGCTACCTCTTCACCACTGTGCCCAGACCAGCCCATCACAACCACACCACAGACTACCTCTTCACCACTGTGCCCAGACGCGTCCCCACCTGTCCATTGCTGTCATGGACACGTAGGCTGCCACAGCACTACTGTCCGGGTCGGTCGGGTAACTATCTCAGCGCACCCACACTGTTGTCTCACCTCCATCTTCACACCCACACTGCTGTCTCACCTCCATCTGCACACCCACACTTCTGTCTCACCTCCATCTGCACACCCACACTGCTGTCTCACCTCCATCTCCACACCCACACTGCTGTCTCACCTCCATCTGCACACCCACACTGCTGTCTCACCTCCATCTTCACACCCACACTGCTGTCTCACCTCCATCTTCACACCCACACTGCTGTCTCACCTCCATCTTCACACCCACACTGCTGTCTCACCTCCATCTTCACACCCACACTGCTGTCTCACCTCCATCTTCACACCCACACTGCTCTCACCTCCATCTGCACACCCACACTGCTGTCTCACCTCCATCTTCATGGCAATGATGACGACGAGCGGGTCTCCGACGCAGACCGAGTCGCCGGCGTTGACCATCACCTTCTCCACCACACCGGGCATGGGCGCCACGGCGTCCCCGCCAGCCACCACGGCGCCGCCCACCCGCACGTACTTGGGCTCCAGCAGGCGCAGTCGACACCCGCCCGACTGCCGAGTGCCGTGACGATCAGACGGGGGGGGGGGGGGCGACACGACACGGATCACACAGGGGCAGGACGTAGGGATACTACCTGGCTCTGGGCCAAATCAGGACAGACAACACTGAGCAGTACGGCGCATGCCGGACGAACAGAAGATGTTGAGGCAGGAACACTGGTCAGAGGGTGGCAGGGAATCCGACGACAGGCGAGCACGAGGGCAACGACACAGACCAGAGGATAGGGGGATTTAGTGATACAATATAGGTCAGGGAGCATATGAGGTTGATGGATATTAGGCTTCACCAAAGAAACAAGTGAGACTGAAGGACACAACACGAGTCAGAGGGATATAAATGTTCGCATACGAGTGTCATACCGAGGCAGACTTTTGGGGTATGTAACCTAATATGCGAGATCTGCACGTCCTCCGTCTTTGCTTCAAGGGTACAATGCTTCGACTTATACTTGGAGTAAGTGTAAGTATCTGATCAGGTATACATTAAATGCTACGAAATATAACGTTGTTCAGCATAAACGTTCGCCTTCATCTACGTATCCATCACGTCAACGTAGACTAGCACTCCACCAGCCTAGCCTTCTAACCCATTCAACGGAGCCGATGCCAAGTAAAACATCCGTGCAGCACGTCATGGACGCGGCTGTGTACCGACCTGAGTGAAGATATGAATCGAGTCCGGTCGCGATACTACTTGGACATGGCTGATCTCTCCGGAGACCTCAGAGGTCAAGGTCACCACACCGTCCGTCTCCGAAAGTCGTCCAGACACCTGAGGGACGAGGGTCTGGCCAGGTGAGTGTCGCAATACCGGCCGCGTTAGGGAGTGTGAATGTTGATAATGTTGCGGAGAGCTGTGTTGAGCATAGTCGAATTGAAGATGATTATAAAAAGTAACCAAATGCTCATATTATTAAGTAAAATAGGATAAAAAATCGGTCTAATATATTTCGCGCGTGACCCTTCTTCGGAGACTCCGAAGTCTTCGAAGAAGGGTCACGCCCGAAATATATTAGACCGATTTTTTATCCTATTTTACTTCATAATATGAGCATTTGGTTACTTTTTATAATCATCTTCGAGTCTGAATGTGCCTGCATATTGCCGACAGGCCAGGTCAGTATCGCATTAACCGAACTGGAGAGCCTGCGGGTACCGCCGGGCGCGGTCACGTCAGATCGTGTTATGACACCGCATGTGTCGAACAACCCACAGCAGGTGCATGAGGTCATGTCAGGTTATAATCATAACACAATCTGCTGCGGAGATTTTGCTTCATTCATTGACGCGTACGACGCCCGATACAGCATTCGAGGTTACTGCGTTAAACGGTGCGTCCAAACTGATGTCCAGTTGACCGTCAGGTGCGCATACAGAAGTACAATATTTGTTTTTAGACGCTGTAAATAGCATGCGAATTTGTACGCCAAAACGGCACGCAATAGTGTTATATCAGTTATATATATATATATATATATATATATATATATATATATATATATATATATACATGACACCACCCTGGTACTGACCCTCCCACCATCTCCGACATGACGCCACCCTGGTATTGACCACACCACCCTGGTACTGATCCTCCAACGACGTGGTAACACTATCGAAGGGCGCCACGCTGCGCGGCTGGTGCTCAGGGCGGAGCCGGTGACCCGCCCTGCCCAGCCACTGGTCCGGCATTGACACAGTACTGGTCCGGTACTGGCCCAGTGCTGACCTGGTGCTGGCCAGGTACTGAAACGGCACTGACCCGGTACCGGCCCGCTACTGGTTCGGTATTGGCCCGATACTAGCCCGATACTGGTCCGGTACTGACCCGGCCTGGCTCGGTACTCGCCCAGTACTGGCCAGACACCGACTCGGTACTGACCCGGTACTGACCTGACACCGACTCGGCACTGACCTGGTACTGGCCTAGTACTGACACGCCCTGCCTCGGTACTTACCCGGTACTGACCTGACACTGACTCGGCACTGACACGCCCTGCCTCGGTACTGACCCGGTACTGACCTGACACTGACTCGGCACTGGCCTAGTACTGACACGCCCTGCCTCGGTACTGACCTGACACTGACTCGGCACTGACCTGGTTCTGGCCTAGTACTGACACGCCCTGCCTCGGTACTGACCTGACACCGACTCGGCACTGACTTGGTACTGACCTAGTACTGACACGCCCTGCCTCGGTACTGACCCGGTACCGACCTGACACTGACCTGGTACTGGCCTAGTACTGACACGCCCTGCCTCGGTACTGACCTGACACTGACTCGGCACTGACCCGACACCGACCCGGTACTGACCTGACACCGACTCGGTACTGACCTGACACCGACTCGGCACTGACCCGGTACTGACCTGACACTGACTCGGTACTGACCTGACACCGACTCGGCACTGACCCGGTACTGACTCGGCACTGACTCGGTACTGACCCGGTACTGACCTGACACCGACTCGGCACTGACCTGGTACTGGCCTAGTATTGACACGCCCTGCCTCGGCACTGACCCGGTACTGACCTGACACTGACTCGGCACTGACCTGGTATTGCCGGCCGGCGACGGTCATCACGTGACCGGCGTCGGCGTCACTCTGGACCGTCACGACATGACTGGTGCCGTCAGCCGACACCAGGGTGACGTCGCGAGTCGCACGGTGGTTCAGCCGCACACCCGTCTGGCTGGCGTACGGCGAGAACGGGTCCCTGGAGAGCAGCGCGGCACGCAGCGTCTCACGCTCCTCCTCCAGCGTCACCGCCAGAGCCGCCTGGCAGCCGACGACGGGACAGTCTCGGTCAAGGTGGCTTGGTGGAAAAGCAAAAATGGTTCCTATGTGGGTATTTTTCATGACACTGGCGGAGCATTGAAAACTGAGGCAGAAGTTAAATTTAGTCAACTTAATGATATGACGGAATAGGAATTATAGGTAGCATGCTTTAACATCCAAAATTGTTCCAGAGGGCGGAGGAAGGGCTGGATGTATAGTTTGAGCCTGTGAAATTGAAGGTTATAATTTTCAGCCATGTTGTTATACTTCTTAATTTGGATCATACAATTCTGATTGATATTTTTGGACGAATATAGAAACGGAAAAGCTGAATGCCATGCGACCATGTCGGTGTTCAAGTCGACAACCGTCAAGAAACAAAAGGTAACTCCAATTTTCCGGAGAACATAAAGTTCTTGATAACAGAAATCCAAGACTTTGTTTCTTTTTTCGGCACAGGATCACTATGTCCAAGCGTCAGAATGCATAACAGCCAAGAACACGGATGCAACAGAACACTCAAGGCGCATAATGTCAGATGCGAAGGAATATCTAAAACCTCCGAAGGGTCCGATGTTAATTCTGGAGCATCTGCACAGACATTCTGATGCGAGAATATTATGTGGCACGCCAGTGCCAATGGACATTGGGTCGTTGGGCATTATGGCGCAACAATACACAGCGACATAATGTCCAGGCATCATCATGTCCAAATGTCAGGATGTCCAAAATGTGTGCACTTCCCGACATAAGCCAGCAAAGGATCTCAAGCTGCATCAACAAAGGCGTTGGACTGCCGACTTGTTAGAAAGACAAATTTAGAGCGATGAGAACACAAGCATGTGTACGTAGAAGATAACATATCTATATCTTGGAATACTCATAATCAAACAACTTGCATAGCTATTTTCATCCTCGAGGTGGTATTCCTGAAAACAAGGGATTCAATAAATATTCAAATTAAGCTGCTAAGCTTCGATACCGGCAGTATTTTTGTGCCGGCCATTCTCATACTGCACACCCTATTTAATGGGCGCTATATGACCAACGCAGTCGATGCGCCCCTCAACCCAAATAATCAACCAACACCGCTCAACATATATTATATGACCCCCCACCTTTTACCGCTCATGCCTAAACACAATTGCACAGCCAAGATTGTGTTATGGGGAGTGCTGAAGAGATGCATTCTCCGCTAGGATGGCCGTTTATTTTTGTCGGGGTGCGGTCTACCTAAGTGCCAGGACATTTACACCGGTAATTTTTATTGTTGTTGTTGGGGGGGGGGGGAGGCCTATAACAGATAAGGTGCCCTTTCTGCAGACTGCAGGAGTCCCCCTACAACTGCTGAGCCGCCCCTCTCTGCAGACCGCAGGAGTCCCCCTACAACCGCTGAGGTGCCCCTCTCTACAGACCGCAGGGACGTCACACCAAACTCTATTATGTTACCTAAAGAGCTTCTATCCGTCTGTTGAGACAGTCGTCAGAATGCGTTCAACAGAGATGGCGTCAGAATGGGACAGCCGAACGCCTTTGTCGATAACGTAAAATTCGTCTCTGTCGGATGTGGTAAAGGACAAAATATGATTATGGCACTTGGATATTATGGTGCTTGCACATTCTGCCTCCGTGCACTGGTACACCACAATGCCCATCAGCCAAGCACATCTGGGTGTGACAGAATATCAAAATTTCAGACTGCTCAAGTGCAAAAAAAAAACAAAATTAGCATGGGACCATAAGGAGATATTAGGCATTCTGTCGCATTGGATATTCTGTCTTGGACATTCGCTCCCATCCCAGTCTTCATGACTGTTGAACATTCTAACGCTTGGGCATCCTGACCCTGTGTTCCTTTTGCAACGCTGGCTCCTCTCTTCAATGTTCGCCGATGCATTTTGGTGGGACCAAGCTGTTTTGATGGGCACGAGCAATTTTGGTGGGCCCGAGTGATTTTGGTGGGCCCGAACACTTCTGAAGTGCTGAGAATCTCCATCTTTGTGACATGGTCACTGACATTACCTACCACAGCAGCCTCAAAACACCAAGACTGCCTCCAGCGCGTTATCACGACTGCCACGTCCTGGAATGGTTACCTCCACACCCCGGCATGCAATGTTCCACCCTCTGACACAGCAGCCCTCACAGTTTGGCATGGTAGCGTCCACAGTGTGACACAGTTACCTGGCACAGAGTGACGCTCGATACGGTCTCGGCTGGGAACAGCTGGTCGTGGTGGCGCGGGATGAACTCAGTGTCCACGTTCCCCGCGGCAAACTCCGGGTGAGACGCCAGGTCCAGCAGGAAGTTGATGTTCGTGCTGAGACCCACGATCTAAAACAACGGTAAGTCACGTGCTGAGGCGTAGTGGTGACACTGTCTTGTGCTCGGGGTCTTGCGTCACGGGGATTACGGAATGATGGAATGGAGATGTATGCGGCACACATTTCATAACATTCGCCGTTCATAACCTTCACGGTAATGAATCCTCGTCTTTCGCAGGTGCATATTTGATAAATTCCGCAGATTTGCTTCTCACTTTCATATAAATTTAACGCAACACAGTTCACACGGACAAAGTACAATGGGGACTGGCACATGCGCCCAAGGCTATATCGAGGCACTTCTCATCTGACCCTACCAGCCACCGACAACGGTGCCCGCCCTCCCGCCCCGACACGGCCGGCCGTCTCAAAACGCTTTCACTAGTGGGCGCCAGACGTCCATGGGACGACCCCCCCCCCCCTTCCCGGCCTAATCACGTAGATTTGGAAGGAGGCAGCGGCGTTTGATCCTTAACTAGGATGCAACATATTCCTTCTAAGCAAAACATATAGATTTGTAGCGTCGCAAAAAAGGAGCGAATTCATGCAGAATGATACTTAGTTTCTGAAAGGACATAGCTCTGACATGGTCGAATTGGGGGCAGCATAGCATGAAGTGGCTTGTTACTTCGTATAATGACCGCAGCTGCATTGGAACGACTCAACGTAACCAAACTTGAACTTGTGAGCGCTTAGTTCCGATACGCTTAACCGCAACATTGAGCATATTTTGCAACAAAATTTTGAAAGGACGAAACAGTGGTGCGTATTTTTTTGCACTTCGTAGATCTGTGCTGCCGCCTTCCCCGACACTGTGTGGTAGGCTAGGTTTGTTTGCGTTTCGGTGTTAAGTGTGTTTCATTACGGTAGGTAAGGTCTGTTTGTGTTTCGGTGTTAAGTGTTTCATTGTGGTAGGCTAGATTTGTTTGCGTTTCGGTGTTAAGCGTGTTTAATTTGCCTGCAACTTCATGGAAAAATCCGTGTCAGTGAGCCGTCAGACGACAGAAAGGTTATGCCATGCTGTTGGGGTTCCGCAAGGCCCCGCGTGTTTCTTGTGTTCGTGACGGTTGTGCTGTGTGGCTGAGGTGCTCAGGTGTGGCTGCGTGTTCTCTACGTGTCCTCTGGTGATATTGTAGAATTATGCCACCTTGCGAATTGCGCCACCGATTCAAAGTGGTTCCGAGCTAACATCACTGGCTGGTTGATCATTTGGACTTCGGGACGCATCGACTGCATTGGCTATACACAGCGCCCATAGCTAACATCACTCAGAAGGTCATTTGAAGACCATCTTGCGTGTGCCCCGATAACTAGTCGAGCTATTTTGGACTGGGCGCGCTCTAACCTGAGGGCGTCAGCTACTGCTAAATGTGCGCCGCATACGACATCACCACAGTCTACAAAAGATCGGAGGTGCAATGTAGAATGGGTCGGAGGTACAATGTAGAAGAATGGGACCGAGGTACAATGCAGAATTGGTCGGAGGTACAATGCAGAATGGGCCGGAGGTAAACTTTGTCAATTAACTTGAAAGTGCTGTGTCGTAGATAATTTGCAACCGCACAAAGAGAGCAGGGATTCTCTTGATGACTTCTTTCACGTAAGCATTCTATCGTAAGTCAGCTGAGGAAGTTATCCCAGGTGCTGATACTTCTCGGAGACGGGTAGCTGCACGCCATTACACTTTAGCGCAGTCGACTGACTTGTTGCTGTGATAGGAACTATTTATTGTTCAGCTTCAACCGCATCGAAAGTTGTTGCCCAAGTCGTAGCAAACTGTGTCAATTCATCTCTGTCAGATTGAAGCAGTCACACTGCTTCCAAGGAATGTTGGCTGTGTCAAAGAAATAAAGACATCTCGGCTAACAGCAGTGTGAGGCTTGAAGTAACTTATTGAAAGCCATTTAAGTATATTAGTCACCCCAACCTCTGCTGTTGCGAGTTCGGCCCCAGAGTGCAAAACAGAACGGTTTCTGAACAAAAACCATCCAAACTGCCTAACTTACTGAATATTGGGCGAGACAGCGCTTGAGTTTGCGCAGAGCTAGTTGCCGGTCGTCGGCCCAGACCACAAGCTTGGCGATCATCGGGTCATAATGTACAGAGACCTCGTCACCTTGCCGCACCCCTGTAATGAGGTCACAGTGTAGAGACCTCGTCACCCTGCCGCACCCCTGTGACGAGATCACAATGTACAGAGGTCTCGTCACATTGCCGCACTCCTGTAATCTGGTCACAGTACACAGCACCTATCACCCTGTTGCACACTATAATGGGATTGTAATGTACACTGCAAAGCTGATCATCCTGCCACATATCTGAAATAAGACGATGGTGAGACGTGCAAAATGGAACGAAGTTAGTTTTGGACCCCCTCTGTTTAATGCATTTGACTCCCATGCATTTGGTCGGCACCTGCCGGCGCGCTGAGTCTTGACGCGACGGACTGCCGGGCCACGACATATTGTGACTGGGCAACATCCGCGCTCACTGAGTGCCCGGCTTAGCCTGCCGAGACTGTCATTGCGTTGGTGCCATTGTGACACCCGCGTCACCCTGGCACCATGCTACGCATGTAGGGCAGGGGGCTGATCGGAAGTGCTCTCGACCAATCCCAGTTCGCCAAGTGTAGCCGCTTCACTGTCTGATGTAATATATGATCTCGACCAATAGCAGTGCGCCATGTGTAGCCTGTACCACACTCGTGCGCGCGACTGGCCCCCTGGGCCCAGCCAGTCGTCACGGGGGATTCGACGAAGCCAGACGTGAGCGAGCGGCTGGTGTTGAGCGGTTACTTGTCAATGTTGGATTGGAGAAACTGTTGAAACTGTTGCTCGTGTTCGCTGTATTTGTTAACTAATCGGCCCTGTCAATACAATGTCAATACATTTACGACTGGTATCTTTGGAAAAGCTGACGAGTTTGGGAAGCTAATGGATCTGGAGCCAGTTATCGCGGAACGCTGGAAAATCTAGACTATCACTGCCAGACAACTTGAGACTTACCTACAGAAGCTCTCACTAGGCAGAAGATATTTCAAAGCTTCTGAGCCATAAGCACATTACAGGGATGAAATAACATTACAATCGCTTGCTAATACAGCTATACAGCTAATACAGCTAATACAGCACCTAGGGGTTTCAGATCGGTTCAAATATATGCATGGGAAGAAATGATATTTAGTATTGTGCGGCTATTGCAACTTCTCTTCCACACAAAGAAGGCATAGCGAAACCGGGCAAACTGAACTGAACTAGAGCTTCACCAACTAAACCTAGTGGAGCCCTATGATAAGAGAAGAGACATAATCCAGCGGTCACACGTTGTGCAACCAAAGGCAGGCAGGGTAATGCTGCGTCAGACTGCACATAATCACGTGGACGAGGTGGTCAGCCTGAAGCCATCGAGCTTCGGTCACATATTCTGATCCCGCAGCGGTGTACTCCCACTACAACTTCACAGTTGCTCCTGTTATTCTACTCATCACAATGATAACTACTCATCCTTTTTACATCCAGACTGGGCCTCGATTCTCATTTTACATATGGCGTCGTCTCGCCTATCTCTATATCCCATACCCACTCGGCTCGCACGGCCTGACCTGTCGGAGGCGCGCTCAGGTGTGGCAGCTATCCAACCAGCCGTCCCCTCCCCTCCCCGGACATCTTGAGAGCAGCAGCACCTCACCAGTCTCGACCCTGACGTCGCGGCCGGCCGGCGGAGCGCTCAGGTGCACCAGCGGTCCGGCGCCGGGCATGAAGCCGGCCCGCGGGTCCTCGGCGTACACGCGCGCCTCGAACGAGTGTCCGCGCAGAGCGATGTCGGCCTGCATCAGCGGCAGCCGCTGGCCGGCGGCGATCTGCCGACGAGTGCGACATCATCTGCAGCAGTGGCACTCTACTGGACCACTACTGGCTACTGCCCTCTGTCAGCCCACATTCAGTCGATCTCGCCTCTCCACACTTGCATAATAATCCATCGTAATGAAGCAAAATAATGAACCGTTTAAAACGCAAAACCATGTCAACAATTATGGCATATTATGCTACAGCATGACCAGACCGGTGTTTGGGATAGGACGATGAATTTGACACGAGTTAGCGGCACACACACACCATTTACAATGCTCCCATGCAGCTTAGCACCAGCTAACCAACTTTAACGAAACGAAACGAAAAGCAAAAAACGAGGTGGAACAGACAAGATGACATGTAACACAGCGTCACAAACAAGATGACCTGTGACGCAGCGTCACAGACAAGATGATATGTAACGCAGCACCACAGACAAGATGACATCTGACGCAGCACCACAGACAAGATGACATCTGACGCAGCGTCACAGACAATATGTGTGACGCAGCGTCACAGACAAGATGACATGTGACACAGCGTCACAGACAATATGTGTGACGCAGCGTCACAGACAAGATGACCTGTGACGCAGCGTCACAGACAAGATGATATGTAACGCAGCACCACAGACAAGATGACATCTGACGCAGCGTCACAGACAATATGTGTGACGCAGCGTCACAGACAAGATGACATGTGACACAGCGTCACAGACAATGTGTGACGCAGCGTCAGACAATATGTGTGACGCAGCGTCACAGACAAGATGACCTGTGACTCAGCGTCACAGACAATATGTGGGGCGCAGCGTCACAGACAAGATGACATCTGACGCAGCGTCACAGATAATATGTGTGACGCAGCGTCACAGACAAGATGACATGTGACGCAGCGTCACAGACAATATGTGTGACGCAGCGTCACAGACAAGATGACATGTGACGCAGCGTCACAGACAATATGTGACGCAGCGTCACAGACAAGATGACCTGCGACGCAGCGTCACAGACAATGTGTGACGCAGCGTCACAGACAAGATGACATGTGACTCAGCGTCACAGACAATGTGTGACGCAGCGTCACAGACAAGATGACATGTGACTCAGCGTCACAGACAATGTGTGACGCAGCGTCACAGACAAGATGACATGTGACTCAGCGTCACAGACAATGTGTGACGCAGCGTCACAGACAAGATGACATGTGACACAGCGTCACAGACAAGATGACATGTGACTCAGCGTCACAGACAAGATGACATGTGACTCAGCGTCACAGACAATGTGTGACGCAGCGTCACAGACAATATGTGGGGCGCAGCGTCAGACATGATATGTGACGCAGCGTCACAGGACAGGACGGAACAACACAACTGGAAACGAAACAGGACTCGATAACGAACTAACAGAACAGAACAGCACAGCACGAGATGAGGTGGCCCAGGACGGCGCGCCACAGTCGGCAGCACACGGGCGCCGGCGCCGTCACCGACCTTGAGCTGCCACTCCACCAGGTCCGTGCCGGTGACCATCTCCGTCACGGGGTGCTCCACCTGCAGCCGGGTGTTCATCTCCATGAAGTAGAAGCGGTGGTCAGCGTCCAGGATGAACTCGACAGTGCCGGCTCCGACGTACTGGACGGCGCGCGCGGCACGGACGGCCGCATCGCCCAACTGCCGGCGGACCTCGTCCGACAGACCCGGCTGAAGGTCGGTCACAGGTCATGGCCGGGTCAGTCAGGGCGAGAGGTCAACTCCTGCGCCAAGAACCGCGGTCAGGGTAAGAAGTAAGGTATGACGTCAGAGGATCAACCAGTAGGCGGGTCACCTCCTCCGACAGACTCGGCCCATGTCAGGTCACGGTTGATGATAACTGGTTATGCAATACAAGCCGGGAGGGTGGGTGGGCACAGAAAGAAGAGGGCAAAGGGCAAAGAAACGAGGGCAAAGAAACGGACCACAATGCAGGGATATCAGACAATGTGTGAGGGGAGACATTACAAAATCAAGAACATCTCAATCAGGCGACAGTCGAAACCGATCGCCTAGTAACCACATCTACACCAAACAATGCTCTTTGGAGTCCTGGAGGTGTGCATCTGCCGAAAAACAGGGTTGCAATTGGATTCGAATTTGTAACTCCAAAAGCATTGCCACCCAAAACAGGTCAGGCCGCTTCACGGGAGACTAGACAGCACGTTTGTGCTACATGGTGCATACATCTGCAAGAAATCGCGCTATGTAGCACAATGCATACCTGTGACTGTTAATTAACAGCCTTGTCACCCTTTCCTGTCAGATCCTCATACCCCGTCTCGGAGGAGGGTGACAGAACCCCTCCCCCTTTAATCTCCAAACTGAGCGTCGCACGAAAACGAAAGAGGTGTCATCGGAAAGCGCTCGACGAGTAGGGCCAGAAACCAACCCCAAAATTGTATTCCCCCAAAAAGTGACGTCACTAGGGGGGTCTATGTTTTCATGACTGACATCATGTTTTTGGCTCTGGGGAGTTCATTTTGGGGGAGATTTGACAAACATTTATTTGGAATCAGAAAAGCAACGCGAAATCGACCAAGGCCATACAATTTTTGTCCAGCCTAAAATCAAAATTGTAATTTCTTGAAATTTCAAAATTTGGAGTTTTCAATTCTCTTCATTTTTCTTTGTCTAATGGGTAATCTGTTTAATTGTCTAATGGGATTGCAAAACATTGTTCGAAGCCAACTTGCTGTAATAAAAATGCATACTTTAGCCAGAATCTTCGATTTGGGTGGGGGTTTTTTTTTTTTTTTTTTATCCCCCCCCCTGGGTTGTTATAGTGTGCCCCCCCCCCCCCGGGGGGGGGGGGGGGGGGGGGGCGGTAATCCCGCCGGTTGTGGGATTCGAACTCGCGATCTTAGTCCGTATGGGCGAATATGCAAAACTAATACGCCATTTAAAAAAAAAAAATAAAAAATTATTCTGGCGTTTCATCTCTGATAAGCAAACACTTAAAGTTTCATTCAAATATGTGTATCCGTTAAAGCGTGACGACTGGTTTAACTTTTCTGCAGGTGACTTCACTTGACCTTGACTAACTCGTTGACCATAGATGACCGAATCTCAAAATTTGCACACATGCCAAATTGATGTGGGAAAAGGTATGCCAAATTTCGGCGCGCTGCTGCGCGCCGTTCTTTCACTATCGACGGAAAGCTTAGGGTGGCGCCTATCACCCCCCCCCCCCTAAGGTTCACACGCTTCACGTCTAGCCACCTTAGAGCGGGTTTATCTTCAGATCTGCGCTGGGAATGCCGCGGGTGGTGGCAGATGATACGATAGCCAGGTGTGATGAGCGGAGTGAGGAACATAACTGACCGCAGGCGCCTCCTCGATGATCTTTTGGTGGCGGCGTTGTACACTGCAGTCACGCTCGTACAAGTACACGTAGTTTCCGTGCTGGTCGCCGAACACCTGCACCTCCACGTGACGAGGGTTCACCACAAACTTCTCAATCAGCATCACCTGAAAGCCAACCAACAAACACCGCGATCAGCCCCAGCTAAAGCAAAATATGCAGCTCAATCGGCATTATCTTGAATAGAACTAATTTTTCATTTTGTGTCATCTAACATCACTGTATATAACCTGGCCATAACCTAGAATCCAACAAACGTCTCGATAAGATCCATCGAAATAGTCCAGCATTCACCTGAAACTGACAAGTAAAAATTTGGCAGGAACATGACACACCGCAATCCCACGGTACCACCGATCTCCGATTTGACAATGAGAGGGCATGACGCACTAAGTTGCTGATCACGGCATGCTACTACATACAACCATTATTTAGAGAACAAAAATTGTGAGTTGCTTTGTTGTGATCACACATCCACTCAGCATCGTGCCGTACAAAAAACGTGTGTTCACCTGGTCGCCGAACGCCTTCATCGCCTCGCGCCGCGCTGACTCGAGCTGTTGGTGGAACACCTCGCGGCTCGCCGCCACCCGCATACCCTGTGGATGGACACCGACACGTCACGTCACGTCACGTCTGCTGGTAGAACACCTCGCGGCTCGCCGCCACCCGCATACCCTCCGGATGGACACCGACACGTCTGTTGGTGGAACACCTCGCGGCTCGCCGCCACCCGCATACCCTCCGGATGGACACCGTCACGTCACGTCTGCTGGTAGAACACCTCGCGGCTCGCCGCCACCCGCATACCCTGCGGATGGACACTGTCACGTCACGTCTGCTGGTAGAACACCTCGCGGCTCGCCGCCACCCGCATACCCTCCGGATGGACACCGTCACGTCACGTCTGCTGGTAGAACACCTCGCGGCTCGCCGCCACCCGCATACCCTCCGGATGGACACCGTCACGTCACGTCTGCTGGTAGAACACCTCGCGGCTCGCCGCCACCCGCATACCCTCCGGATGGACACCGACACGTCTGTTGGTGGAACACCTCGCGGCTCGCCGCCACCCGCATACCTTGTGGATGGACACCGACACGTCTGTTGGTGGAACACCTCGCGGCTCGCCGCCACCCGCATACCCTCCGGATGGACACTGTCACGTCACGTCACGTCACGTCTGCTGGTAGAACACCTCGCGGCTCGCCGCCACCCGCATACCCTCCGGATGGACACTGTCACGTCACGTCACGTCACGTCTGCTGGTAGAACACCTCGCGGCTCGCCGCCACCCGCATACCCTCCGGATGGACACTGTCACGTCACGTTACGTCACGTCTGCTGGTAGAACACCTCGCGGCTCGCCGCCACCCCCCCCGTCACCACGTCTCTGGAGAAACTCGCGGCTCGCCGCCACCCGCATACCCTCCGGATGGACACCGACACGTCTGTTGGTGGAACACCTCGCGGCTCGCCGCCACCCGCATACCCTCCGGATGGACACTGTCACGTCACGTCACGTCACGTCTGCTGGTAGAACACCTCGCGGCTCGCCGCCACCCGCATACCCTGTGGATGGACACCGACACGTCTGTTGGTGGAACACCTCGCGGCTCGCCGCCACCCGCATACCTTGTGGATGGACACCGACACGTCTGTTGGTGGAACACCTCGCGGCTCGCCGCCACCCGCATACCCTCCGGATGGACACCGTCACGTCACGTCTGCTGGTAGAACACCTCGCGGCTCGCCGCCACCCGCATACCCTCCGGATGGACACTGTCACGTCACGTCTGCTGGTAGAACACCTCGCGGCTCGCCGCCACCCGCATACCCTCCGGATGGACACCGTCACGTCACGTCTGCTGGTAGAACACCTCGCGGCTCGCCGCCACCCGCATACCCTCCGGATGGACACCGTCACGTCACGTCTGCTGGTAGAACACCTCGCGGCTCGCCGCCACCCGCATACCCTCCGGATGGACACCGTCACGTCACGTCTGCTGGTAGAACACCTCGCGGCTCGCCGCCACCCGCATACCCTCCGGATGGACACCGTCACGTCACGTCTGTTGGTGGAACACCTCGCGGCTCGCCGCCACCCGCATACCCTGTGGATGGACACCGACACGTCTGTTGGTGGAACACCTCGCGGCTCGCCGCCACCCGCATACCCTGTGGATGGACACCGTCACGTCTGTTGGTGGAACACCTCGCGGCTCGCCGCCACCCGCATACCCTGTGGATGGACACCGACACGTCACGTCACGCCTGCTGGCGAAACACAGCCAACCGAACGGGGCAACGCGCCCCAGGAGCAGCAGCCTCTCGGCACGGTCGGACATACTCCGCAGTACTGGAAGGGCTCCCTGAGAACAAAAATAGCCCGACATATTCCTGCACAACACCATCCGACCGGCCTACCGACCCACATGACCACAGAGCTGCTTGGCGACCGGTCAAGGCCATCTGATTGGCCAGACCACAACGAACAAGATGGGCGCTTGCATCCACTCGCCCTTTCCGGAGCTCAATCCAGACCTGCCCAGCATTTCCACCGGTGCGACTGCCGGTCTAAACCTCTGGCTAGATTCGCCGGTGGTCGGCCACGATCCGCAGGCTCTAGAGTCCAGTGTGCCAAAGTTAACGGTCGGCCAGTGGGCGCAAAAGGGCCCTGGATGTCGACGTGCCCCTAAACTCAAATTCATCATCACCATTATAGTGGTCGGCCAGACGTCAGATGTGAATAAAATGCTACTACCTTGCAGCAAAATGCACACAAGATGTCAAATTGTAGACCTACAACTTGCATGCGATTGTGTATCACAAGCTTGGTTTTGTGCTATGTCCAGCAGCCATACACAGACCTGAAGTGGACAGGAACGAATGTTTAAATGCATCTCGTATAGTATGCGTCTCTGAGATGAAACTTATGCACACCAACGAAATGCATAATACACACATGGCTAAGATGTAAATATTATTTTCAGTCGTACGACGTTTTACACTTAAATTTCCAACTTGGACACACTGCTCAGGGTGGACAACACCGGGTCAGACCTGCCCTGCTGAGGGTGGACACCGCCGGGTCAGACCTGCCTGCTGAGGGTGGACACCGCCGGGTCAGACCTGCCTGCTGAGGGTTGACAACACGGGTCGGGCCTGCCTGCTGAGGGTGGACACCGCCGGGTCAGACCTGCCTGCTGAGGGTGGACACCGCCGGGTCAGACCTGCCTGCTGAGGGTGGACACCGCCGGGACAGACCTGCCTGCTGAGGGTGGACACCGCCGAGTCAGACCTGCCTGCTGAGGGTGGACACCGCCGGGTCAGACCTGCCTGCTGAGGGTGGACAACACCGGGTCGGACCTGCCCCGCTGGGAGAGAATGCCGATGGGTCAGATCTGCCCGTGAAGCATCTCACGACCGGACGTAACTAGTGCACCCAAGGAATGCCCACCACCCTTGGCGCCCTTTCCAGGCCGCAAATTCCGCGTCAATTTAACTAAATGAAAGGGTCAAAAAGCCTTCAGAATAGCTGACCGCGCTCACCAGGCCCTGGTGAGTCACTATGAGAAACTGTAGCTCCGCGGATATTTCTGGTGGACGAATGCAGTGGCCAGTAATCACAAAGGCTTTATCTGCGATAACAATGGTGGCAACTTCGTCCGAAAGTGTACAACAAACCGGCCACATGAGCATTGGCTTGGCACCAATGTTTGAAGTTCACTTCATGACGGCAATTTCTCACTTGATAGCTTCATGAAAATAACGAACACGCTTTTTAACCACCGATCAATAACTGTCCCATCAAATATAACTCGAAGCTCCAGTTTCAGCCCAGTTTCACTGATGACCGGCCAGCCCTCTGCCCATGGTACTGCAGCAGGGTTGCGCCTCCGTGGCCATAAGTTGCAGGTAGCGGCCTGCAGACGATCTGGCAGGTCGGTTAAAAGATCAACACTCGTCACAGGTCATCACCCTCTGGGCACACCACTGTCCGGACACACACACCTTCCCGCCACCTCCCATGACAGCCTTGATCATCACAGGAAAGCCGATCTTCTCGGCCTCGTCCAGCAGCTTCTGGTCCGACTGGTCGTCGCCATGGTAACCGCTGATCACCGGTACCCCAGCGGCGGACATGATTGCCTTGGACGTGCTGAAACAGGTGGTGGGCACACGAGTCGGTACGTACGTAAATACAACAAATCCACCATCTGGAGGACAGTGCGTACGTGTTGGTCTGTATGCAAATCCGACAAACAGCACATCCTGCAAACCTGCTGTCTGAGAGATGGTGTACCAGCTAACAATTCATATTAAATATGATGAGACTTCAGTTGACCACAATACCATCCAGATAGCATACAAAGATTGCATACGACAGCATCAAGATTGCATACGAAGTGAACGAGGAATAAAACACTCACTCCTTAGCTGAGATATCTAGCCTACACACAAGTGACATTTTACGGACAAAACCCATGCTGATATGTCTCACCCACACAACCTCCCACTCCTCCCCTCCCCACCATCACCGCCAGCACAGCTTGATCTCCAACTTCTCCCACATCCTGACTTGACACCTGTCACCGCCGCCACCACCACCCTTCGTGTGACGGCTGACGTACCTCTTGATGCCCATGTCGCGGATGGCGGAGGCGGGCGGGCCGACGAAGACGACGCCGGCCGCCTGACACGCGTCCGCGAACTGGGAGTTCTCCGACAGGAAGCCGTAGCCCGGGTGGACGGCGTGGGCGCCGCAGCGGCGAGTCACCTCCAGGATCCGGTCGGCCCGCAGGTACGACTCCTGAGACGCCGCTGCACCAATGTGGTACGCTTCGTCCGCCTATCGAAATGACAAGAGTCAGGCGAGAACAGGATGGGGGAGGGGGTATACCTCGTCCGCCTGTCAGGACGATGGGGGGGGAAGTGGCAGGGAGACAGAGACAGAGGTCGGTGCAGGTGCAGGTGAGGGGACAGGTGAGATAGGAACAGGAGCAGGTGCAGGTGAGGTGGGGCAGGGGTAGCCGGGACCACCTGCCCGAACGGTGGGGACGAGCGGCAGTGAGATGTTTGCGATGCGCGTCGACACCCCAAGCATGAGCACAGAGCATCTGCATCATTCACATTACATGTACCAGCAAACAATCAATCACCACCTCGAACCAATAGAGTGGAACAATACACACGCGCTGCCCAGCATCGGAACTCCCCATCAGGACCCTTCAAGGCATGTCCACTGACATGACATCACCTTCAGAACGTGAAGTCTGGACCCTGCCGATGCCCCCCCCCCATCCCCACACGGACAGCCAGGCCTGGATGGTGCGGCGCCCAGCGCCCTCTGTGCCAACTCGCCGCCCATGACACTCACCATGTGCACGTGCAGTGCCCGGATGGTGCGCGCCCAGCGTCCTCTGTGCCGACTCGCCGCCCATCCACCCCTGACACCCACCATATGCACGTGCAGTGCCTGTATGGTGCGGCGCCCAGCGTCCTCTGTGCCGACTCGCCGCCCATCCACCGCTGACACCCACCCGACTCTGGACACCGCTGAGTCCAGAGGACATCAAAAGCATTTTAAATGACACTAATTCCATGACAAATTTCGACATCCTACTGTGCTCTTTTCGACATCTCACACCTAACAATAAACCATTATTTTATTATGGCATTATGGCATTATATATTGTGGCACCTACCAATTTCAGGTGAATGATTTCCTATAATGTAATATGGCATACAATACCAGTTAATACCACAGGTATTTTTCACCCTATCCCAAATATAGCTCTTCCTAAATTATGAATGTCAAAACAAATGAAAAGGTACATTCATAAGTGCAACATTGGCTCAAATTCGAGTCCAGAGGACATCAAAAGCATTTTAAATGACACTAATTCCATGACAAATTTCGACATCCTACTGTGCTCTTTTCGACATCTCACACCTAACAATAAACCATTATTTTAACACTGCCGCCCACCCACCCCTGACACCCACCATGTGCACGTGCAGCGCGTGCCGGTCGGCGTCCGAGAAGACGGCCACCGTGCGCACGCCCATGCGGCGGGCCGTGCGCATGACGCGGCACGCTATCTCTCCCCGGTTGGCGATCAGCAGCTTGTCGATGGATCGCGTCGTGCTGCTCCGGTGGCAGGTGCGCGAGGCGGTCAGACGCCGCAGCCTGTACAGACAGGAGGGTCGGAGTTGGACAGCGGCAGAGGTGGCATCGTCGCCGGTCACTGGGCAGCCTGTACAGACAGGAGGGTCGGAGTTGGACAGCGGCAGAGGTGGCATCATCGCCGGTCACGGGGCAGCCTGTACAGACAGGTGGGTCGGAGTTGGACAGCGGCAGAGGTGGCATCATCGCCGGTCACGGGGCAGCCTGCACAGACAGGAGGGTCGGAGTTGGACAGCGGCAGAGGCGGCATCGTCGCCGGTCACGGGGCAGCCTGCACAGACAGGTGGGTCGGAGTTGGACAGCGGCAGAGGCGGCATCATCGCCGGTCACGGGGCAGCCTGTGCAGACAGGTGGGTCGGAGTTGGACAGCAGCAGAGGCGGCATCATCGCTGGTCACGGGGCAGCCTGTACAGACAGGTGGGTCGGAGTTGGACAGCAGCAGAGGCGGCATCATCGCTGGTCACGGGGCAGCCTGTACAGACAGGTGGGTCGGAGTTGGACAGCGGCAGAGTCGGCATCATCGCCGGTCAGACGCCGCAGTCTGTACAGACAGGTGGGTCGGAGTTGGACAGCGGCAGAGGCGGCATCATCGCCGGTCACGGGGCAGCCTGTACAGACAGGAGGGTCGGAGTTGGACAGCGGCAGAGGTGGCATCATCGCCGGTCACGGGGCAGCCTGTACAGACAGGAGGGTCGGAGTTGGACAGCGGCAGAGGCGGCATCATCGCCGGTCACGGGGCAGCCTGTACAGACAGGTGGGTCGGAGTTGGACAGCGGCAGAGGTGGCATCATCGCCGGTCACGGGGCAGCCTGTACAGACAGGTGGGTCGGAGTTGGACAGCGGCAGAGGCGGCATCATCGCCGGTCACGGGGCAGCCTGTACAGACAGGAGGGTCGGAGTTGGACAGCGGCAGAGGTGGCATCATCGCCGGTCACGGGGCAGCCTGTACAGACAGGTGGGTCGGAGTTGGACAGCGGCAGAGGTGGCATCATCGCCGGTCACGGGGCAGCCTGTACAGACAGGTGGGTCGGAGTTGGACAGCGCAAGAGGTGGCATCATCGCCGGTCACGGGGCAGCCTGTACAGACAGGTGGGTCGGAGTTGGACAGCGGCAGAGGTGGCATCATCGCCGGTCACGGGGCAGCCTGTACAGACAGGTGGGTCGGAGTTGGACAGCGGCAGAGGTGGCATCATCGCCGGTCACGGGGCAGCCTGTACAGACAGGAGGGTCGGAGTTGGACAGCGGCAGAGGCGGCATCATCGCCGGTCACGGGGCAGCCTGTACAGACAGGAGGGTCGGAGTTGGACAGCGGCAGAGGTGGCATCATCGCCGGTCACGGGGCAGCCTGTACAGACAGGTGGGTCGGAGTTGGACAGCGGCAGAGGCGGCATCATCGCCGGTCACGGGGCAGCCTGTACAGACAGGTGGGTCGGAGTTGGACAGCGGCAGAGGTGGCATCATCGCCGGTCACGGGGCAGCCTCGGGGCAGCCTCGGAACAGCCGGACTGGCTGCTCCAGCCAGACTGGGAACCCAGCTGTGGGGTCAAAAGTGAACCAATGCAATCCGGGACTCGGGCCAGCCGACGTCGTGGGATGGCAACTTGGCTCGCACACAAACTGACGGGAGTAGCCACATGTGCCCAATATAGGACGTCCATTACACCAGAGGATCAGCCAGTGAGCATAATACCAGTAAGTATGAACCAGAACCGCGTTACCGTTGGTCACCAATGCCAGGGGCATTTATAAATTTGCTACCAGGGCATATCAGCCCAACCGCTGCTACTACATAATATTAAGTGAAACATGCAATCGATGACACCAGGTGAACAAAGCCACTGATTTTTCCTAGGCAAGCAAAGGTTAGGAGTAACACAACAGTGAAAAATCACTGAGCATTTCAGCAGGTTAGCTTCTATGACTTCTGGTCAATGAACTTCACTGGCGAATCCTAAATATTTGAAGTTCACTGAGGATATCCAAACTTCAGTGAAGAGTTATTTACCTTCTCTGGCAGCTCGAACCTCCACCAAAGAGGAACATTATATAATTGGTCCTTTCCCCTCCTGTCAGTTTATTATCATGATAATTGGTTAGCCCATGTGCTTCATTGATACCATCATTAAGGAATGAGCACCCATCTATCATCAGACTTTTCAATGATTGAGGAAGAGAGGTGGGGCATCAGGACTCCTTTGGTGCAGTGGTACAGTTCAGGGTTTCAAATATACCCTCTAGCTGCTAAACTTAAATGAACAGGACAGCTGAGCCATAAACTTAGGTCCACTTTTCACTTCCCCTGATCATACCTTCTTAGTGGCCTGATATAAGACATTCCCTCACCTCTAATCGTGGGGAATACACCAGGCATTTCTAGCGAAGTCTTGAAAAAACCCTCAATCAGTTCTTTTCATTCTATTTGATATTTTGAGGATGTTCAATATAGCCACCATGGTGGTGGTACTTTGAACATCAGAATATCTTTGCTGGGGTTTTTGCTTTTGATTTCTTTATTAAGAAGGCTATTTTTAGACTTTCCTGAACAGGTCAGTTACTTAAAACAACACACCTGAAATAGACATTTGTATCAATTACAACTTGCTTTCATGCAAAAACCAAATCCATTACATTTGTCTTGCCTTGTTTCTACTCTACACGTTAAAACATCACAGCAGCTCCAGTCCAGTCTCCAGGCTCACCTACATCCACTCCACTACTCACACCACACAAACACATGCTCGGATAGGTGGGTGGCAGCAAGACTGTTGGCAGATGGCCGGCCACAACATGGTGGGGTGTGGTCGGCCATCTCCTTAACCTGACCTAATATTGAAATGAAGCATTGCACTCTGCTAGAGGGCCATGCTGTTCATGGAGCATACTTTGGGTTTTTCCTTGTGGAATTAGGTTGCAAATTGCAGGTCAGAATGTAAATGTTATGACTTGACCTTGATCTGACCTGATAATATGACCTCAGGTAAACACAAACATTCTGGTGTTTTTCTTTCCTTGTGAATTGTGAACACAACCATTTAAAGGAATTTAGTATATCTTCAGCGCTTGATTTTTCATAACACACTGAATGTTGAATGAATGCTGAAATCTGCACTTTTCTCAGGTGATGACATGAATTTGATAGTCCTACTCAATTGCCATTGGTAATATTGAAACAAAACTACCACCAAAAGATGCACTGATTAATTTTATACAGGTAAGTGCTCCATGCCACATTTTTGGGGACAAAACAGGAGAATCAACTCCACTCTCCACCCAGGCATGTGACAACTCTCAGTATTGTCATCTGGTGGATCTTGCCACTCCAGATCAGGTCTCTTGATCGAGGACATTCCAAGAGGCTCCCATCTCATGGCCTGAGAGATGAGGCTGCCATGACTCTCTATGTGCCCAGAGCTAACCAGGTTTTGACATCTTAATTTTGGTGTTATGGATTGGAGTGAGAAATTGTACTCTTTAAAACTTGATTTCACACACTCAGGAAGCTCTGCTTCTCAAACATATATCTTGTTTAAGTACCTGCACAATATTCCTTCCTTCTAAGGCCACAAACTAACCACTTACATTGTAAAACCCTGTTGATTAATTAATTCTGAGGTGTCAATTGAAATAACTTGTTCTAAAAATGAGGTTTTCACATAAAATGGACATTCCATGGTAAGGGAAGCATCAAGAACTGTATTTCAGAAACTTACTCAACATTTAGCATGATATATATATAATTAAACTTGTTGGATTCATGATGAGCTTCTGGTTTCCTTGGATTATGTCAGGTGAGATCTTCAAACAGAACATTACATGTTCTGCTGATTGCCCTTAGCATTAGGTATCAACATATCAACATTCAGTAGGGCTGGACCAGTTCCCTGAATGTTGGTCAGATTGTTAGCTAAATGCCATGCTAAGCTCTGCAGTATACACTAACATCTAAATAATATATGCCTACCTAGAGCAGAGCCTGACTCAGCTCTACTCTTGCAATGATACTCTTTTTTCTCTTCTACACACTAGTCACAAATGAGCATTGTATACACCCAAAAACAATTACAACAATGCATTCACAGCTTATTTTAAAACTACCTACTTAAGTGCCTTAAAGTAGGTATAAACTAGGTACTTCATCAGGCTGAAAATAACACAGATTCCATAAAATTGCTCCCTCAAAGTATTTGTAAAGCATGTCTTGACATGTGATATGAAACATAAGCTGCACAATCAACATTGGGTGCTTGTGCAACATTGCTTGAGAACATTAGTAAGCTGGATAAAATGCATATTTCAACATATTTGATGGTGACATTTTCGAACATTATCTATATAATGTAATACAGTTATGTCAAGACCATGTGATAGGTAGTAACACAAAAAATCATAGGTGATTTCATGCTGCTATTCGGGAGTCATTGGCTTAGCATATTTCAAAATGTGAATTCTTTTGAAATGCTCATCAGTGTTCATAGTAGTCCCAGTTTATGGTAGGCAATACTCACATCAAATTCCCCTGGAAATACTTCGACATGACGAATACCTTTCACACTATTGCAGGTACACGTACTAGGCAACACAAATGGTAGACAAATGGTATTCTTCCTGCTTTAGATAAGACCTAGATAGGACCCTCCCACACCGGAATCATCCATAAAGGGTCAAGGTTCAGTAATGCCACCGAAACTGGCGCAATTGTTGTTTGAAACGGAACAGATCGTGATGAAATTCTACCTGACGTCGCCATGGCTTTTGAAGAGGTGTACATTTATACAAAATACTTCGGATCTTGTGCAATCAGCAAAGTTGCTTCCGAAAAATACATCAGTGAAAACCTGCAGAGATTTCTGTGCAACGAAACGTTGTTAAAGGAAGCACACGAACGTGTAGAGAGTACGAATTTTGAACATGTTTTTTGGTAATGTAATGTATGTAATTTTGGGTCCCATGTTAACAGTTGAAATATTATTGGGAGGAAAAACCAACATTGGGGAAAAGCATACAAAACTACAACCCCTGATAAGAAGGAAACGCTCCGTATATTTTAGTGACGGCCAATGCTGCTCCAAAGCTATGCAAATCGACATCCATGTCCCTGGACAAATTCAGCCATCATCCGCATATGTATGCTATGCTAACGGACATTTTCTTTTCAACGAATGCCTTCTGCTGAAAAACGATGTATATAACAAGATGGGTCTGTTCCCGTGGCTCCACTAACCTCCACAAACCTCCACTGGTCGTTCCCGTCGCAAATCCGGTCGGAGTTTTCCTCCACCAACCGCCACCAGTGGAGCAAAAGCTCCACCAGCCCAGAAGCAGGGTCCAATTGTGATTTTTCAGTTGAGCTCAATCACGGCGCACTTGCGCCATATATTTGCGCGTAAACAACGTCCTTCATCATATGAATATCATCTTCATGCATCAACTGAATACCAGTATCATCCTTCGCAAAGGAAATATGAAATTACTACTACAACTATGAACAATAATCAAAGTAACAGATGCAGACCACAAAACATGTTTTTTCTAGGCCTTTGATCTACGTCATTCGGCCTAAGGGAAGATGTTACTTTACCGGCCGGATCCGCCGCAATTCCCGTGCCCAGATGTACCGCCGTTCTCCTGGCGCTGACTAAAATCCTACTCGAGCCCGATCGACGAGGTCGGGCAAGTTGAGATGAGGAAAAGTCAGCATCGGGTAGAGAAGCGCCTCGGGGCCGTGGGAGCAAGGCGGGTCCAGACACGAGATTATATGCTGTACGTTAAGAAGGCAGGCCAAACCGCAAAACAGGGGGAGACGATGCTCAACCGAGAGGAAAGATAGATTGCCTGGTTCATCCCATAGGCGAAAAGGACGTGTGCTCCCCGCAATCTCTGAGGACACACATAGCCAGAAATAAAGACAAATTTGGGACTTTGTAAAACAAGGCATACTATGTACATTTTGCGATCATCTGGACAAACATTTGAAAGGCAATTTGGCCAATTTATGATACAGCGCCAAATGCTTCCTTTTTGTCGCGGAATTCACATCGCTGTCAGCTGATTCCTCCACCAAGCTCCACCGGTCGTTCCCTTGGGCCAGTCTCAGCTAGCCTCAACTAGCCTCCACTGAGTTCCTTCTGGTGGAGCCACGGGAACAGACCCCATGGGTCTGTTCCCGTCATATACATCTCTTGTCATATACATAGGGTGTGTTCCCGCGCCCTCAACCGGAATAGGTTGAGCGTCCATTTCCTCTACCGGTCGTTCCCGTGCCTCATCCGGAATTGTTTTATCCTCATAGAACTTCCACTGGGTGAGAAAAACCTAATCCGCCCGGTCGGCGGTTGAGGAAGCGCAAACTCGGAATACGACAAAAGTGCCACATCAGTGACGTTCAGCATCCACACTTTTTTTAACCTGATTTAGGTCTGCACAGTCATCGGGTCATATATTTCGTTCTTTCTTTATTTAAAATCTGATTTCTTATAAGAAACCCAAGAGGCATGGGATATGTGACTGATATGAGCATTCACCCATGTATTGTGCCACCAGCTACACTACATTGTCTCCAGTACACTTCGGGAGCATCCCATGCGCAACTGGGAATCGGATCTGGGCGTCTTAAACTTGATGGGTAAATTGTATGCTCAGTCATGGGTGTTAATTTGCGTGCATTTGAGGGGGCATGCTTGCTGGTATGCTTCCATGTTTGTGTTTGTATGCATGTGTGTATCAGTGGCGGATAAAGGAGCTGCGTGTACCCTCCACATGGGAAGGTGGCTTCACTCTGACACACGGGCGTTAAGATTTACGAAAATTAATGGGCCCGAAATATATGAAGGCAATGGGTGGGCCAAAATGGATTGGGGGCACACTCCATATGGGCCAATGTTCGCAGTTCATTATTATTATTATTATTATTATTTTTATTTTTTTTTGGGGGAGGGGGGGCAAAGCGAACATTGAGTGGCAGTTGCCCCCTCAAAAATATATAAATCAACACCCCTGCTAAACAGGTAAATAATGTTCCTCCGTGGAGACGCGATGACACCTTTGAGTACACCGTACTGCTCGAGTGCCCCTCGCTAAACGGTCTTTCAGCCCCAGACGCCACTCGCAGAGTAAAAGACTCGCATTCAGCATGCTCCAGTGCAGCCCCTTCCCCGGCTCAATGAATATTCTACTGAATGCGAGCGTCGAGGGGCTTCCGCAGCGGTGTCCATCCGAGGATATGACTCCCCTCCAGACGAGTACCCACCTCGTGTCGTACCAGCATGACAATCATGTACTCTCGCCCTCACAGTACGCCTACCGACCGAACCACTGTACGGAGGACGCCATGCTCGATGCTGTCGAATGGATGCTACAGATGGTCGACTAGGGCCACGTCGCGTCGCTAACAACGATAGACCTCAGCAAAGCCTTCGACGGCGTCGATCATGGTGTTCTCCTGGCCAAGCTCGGCTGGTATGGCGTGCAGTCGACGGAATGGTTCCGCAGCTACCTCAGCGACAGGAAGCAGATGGTGAGCGGCGGCTCCTCCATCCTTCCCCTGACTCACGGCGTCGCACAAGGCTCCATCATCGGGCCATCCTCTTTCTCATCTTCATCAACGACCTGTTCTCTTTCCTCCCCCATGGCCGCCTATTATCCTATGCCGACGATACCCAGCTTCTAGATCATTATCTACCCAACGTCACCGGCCTATCCAGCCTCAAGGCACGGGTCGAGGAGTCCATATCTCGTCTTCAAAATTGGTTTCAGTCCAACAGTCTAAGGATGAACCCGGACAAAACTCAATTCACGCTCTTTGGCACCAAGGCGTCATTAAAAAAGGCAGCGAACTTCCAGATCACTCTTTCATATTCGATCATAAGTCCACGTCCAACCGTTAAAGTGTTAGGTGTTCTTCTTGACCAGCAGCTTATCTGGGATTCTCACATATCCATGGTTGTGCGCAAATGCAACGCCATCATAGCATCCCTATACAAATTTCGCCATCATTTCACCACAGATGTCCTCAAGCTCTTAGTCCAGATCCACGTTTTTCCTCACATCCTTTATTGTTTATCCCTCTGGGGCGGAGCCGCTCAGTGCCGTCTACACCGCGTGCAAAAATGCATCAACTTTGCCGCGCGACTAGTCAACGGTGTGCGCCGCAACGAACATGTGTCCCCTGCACTTGTGTGATTAGGATGGCTGGAGCTTGCAGAGATGGTTCTGGAGCACGATTGTGTTCAGGTACACAGAGCCATGTGTATTGAACAATGTCCGGAAGCTGTTCGTAAGATGTTTACCTGGCGGTCACAAGTATCGCAGCGGGAGACCAGAGCTGGGTCAGTCGGTGAGCTTCTTCTCACAAGATGTCGACTCACGCAGTCCCAGCGAGGTTTTTCATACCGCGCCGCGGTCGCCTGGAACAGGCTACCACCCGTCACCAGGCAAGCACCGAGTCGCTCTGCATTCATAAGTGCATTGGCGCAGAGTCGCTAGTTTTACTATATGGATGTAAGTCTGTATAAGCTGTATGCTCTTGAAATGTTTCTGGACCAATTTTATTTACCTGATGTGCTCACGCAACATTGTCTGGGTGCAGAACAGCCACCACGTGGAAGTACCCCAATACATGACTTTGACTTTGACTTTGACCTCACCCGCCCTTGAAAATGTCTAGATCCGCCACTGGAATAAATGCTTTCTGAGCTCCTGAAGCAGAGCAAGCCATCGCCATCCACGGTGCGTCAGCTTCCCGGTCGGAGTCGAGATCAGAAAACATAGCTTGAATCTTGTCTTATTGATCCTCCAATAGCTGCTGCACAATTGGTTTCATTTGATTTTCACGACAGAAATAAATACATCAATCAATCAAAATATCGGCACTGTTACGCGCAAGAACGGAACAAGCAACCGAGAATGCCATCGCATTGCATATTTGCGCAAAATAGCACTACAACCATACCAACGCCAACAGCTGAATGAAGGACAAAACTCTACAGGTCGTTCCCATGCTTCGACCTGGAAGACATCTACTGCACGAAGCTCAACCTATTCCGGTTGAGGGCGAGCAATATATATATATATATATATATATATATATATGTAGTCGCTGGGTCCGAATTGCAAACACGTATGACAGCTTTCGAGTCCAACCCGCACGGGCGGACCGCACGTCCGCCCGTGGCCAGCTTTATTCTCACACTCCCCGCGGCCGGGATCTTTTGGCGCGAAAGCAACAAGCCAATCGGAAGGCACGCGTCGCCTTGGCGACGCGCGGGACCATGACGTCACCCGTCTACACTCTATATACCATGAAAAAGGAGTGCACGCGCACTCAACGCACATGACCAAGACATGACACCGGAGCGAAATGGTACACGATGTATCGCCACGCTGTTCGAACTATCGTCACAAGTGGTCGTCAGCAGCATGGGAACGGGTTTATCCGCAACACAAAGACTGATGTCACGACTGCGCAAGACCGTCGCAAGTCTTAATAGGGCACGCACTAGATTTCAGCACAAGGCATCAAGCACTCGCCATAGGCGCCCCAACGACTAAAACGTTCCACAATCCGCACAGACATTACACAGTTTCACAATGTGGTGTAGACCCGAAACAAACCGCCCATCCACTAACGCATCCCCGGCGGGATCCTCATTTTCCGCCCGACGCTAGTTATAACAATTAGTGCACTAGCATCTTATTCTAACATCGCGCAACCAGGTGCTCACATCACACATGTTTTACACTGTAACTAACGACTATTCTAACAACACCCAGCCAGGAGCTCGCTTGACCCGACTCGATCGTCGCAACACAGTTGGCGGTACACTCGGGGGAAGTCCAGGCCCGGGGTCATCTGTCTCTGACCCCACTCCCTCCACGTATGGGACATCAGAGCATTCTATGCCTATGCTAACCGCAGTGCCCATCAACGCCGGTTCTCTCCTGACAGCGGGGCACCCATTCCCTTCTTCCCTCTGAACGGAAGTTGCTTGGGTGGGACCCAGATCGCCGCTGTTACTGTCGTCACCACCAGCCGCTAATGCATCCGCGCCGAGATCCCCACTTTCCCCAACGACGCGAGTTCCGAGAGCGGTGCTTCCGGAGGAAGGATGTGAACCCCCTTCGCCTCCAGATTCCAGCACACCAGGTCGGAATATGTCACATCGAACGGGTGGTGCGGGTGACCCAACCCCGGACGCCGGGGCGAGCGGCTCACCGACGCCCTGCCTCTCATCATCCACACTCAAGCCACGTCCTGCTGGTGTGTCTGTTACACCAGCTGCACATCCAGGCACTGCATCCCTGGTCACCTGAGCGGTCGTTGGTTGCAGTCTGTTATGATGCACTAGAATCGTCTTTCTGCTCCCGTGCAGACGTATCCGATAATTTACATCACGCCACACGCCTCATTAAACCGACATGCATGCCTCGCCTTGACAAGGCACTCACGGTTCCGACGCTGAGAATCGCACGCAGGAGTTGCGAGTCAGTCCTTCTGCGTAGGGCCTTAGCCGTGTCCTCGAGATGCCACGTTGCTACGCGGAGTCGTTACGTCATCTCAATCAGCTGGCGCGCAGACGAGTACTGGAGGCGACTGCTAGTCTGCCGTTGCTAGGCGACAACAGCACTCTCACCAGAACCTGTATCTGGCAGGGCCGCCATCTTGTAATCACCGTACATCTTGCTTGCGACCCCCAAACTCATCACTGGCACACAATCCTTCTGTGTAAATGGCTGCACTCACGCGTCACACCGGGCCAAGTCCTAAGTATCACTACACTCCGTTACGACGGAATTCAGACGACGCAAATTCTCCACTCCTCAGTCCGCCACAACGCTCAGTCGAGTCATCTGGCTCCCGTCGTGCGAGTCGGACGACCCGAAAGCTGTCAATCCAACCGCCGCCGCCAATGTAGTCGCTGGGTCCGAATTGCAAACACGTATGACAGCTTTCGAGTCCAACCCGCACGGGCGGACCGCACGTCCGCCCGTGGCCAGCTTTATTCTCACACTCCCCGCGGCCGGGATCTTTTGGCGCGAAAGCAACAAGCCAATCGGAAGGTACGCGTCGCCTTGGCGACGCGCGGGGCCATGACGTCACCCGTCGACATATATATATGTGTGTGTGTGTGTGTGTGTGTAACGTCAAAAATGTCAGGTTGCTATCTTTTAAACAATTTTGTCCGAGTTCTTGTTGGGGTGACTTTATGGATCAGGGTCCTATTGCTAAGCAGAGCTTGTTGCGTGAACACTGGTCCCGCCACCCGATCGGATAATTCAAGTCAATGGCAGAATTTTGACCGGGAGTTTAGCGTGCCGTTGATTGATGCACCGGCACGACCTCCTAGGTAGTTCGTCTCCAGGCCTTGTCGGGCAAGTTGTCAACTGACCCTCCCTGCCGGGGGCTAAATACGAGCGCATGAAGCGACTCGAATTTTGTCTTGCCAGGGCAGGGGAGACCAGTGCAGGTCAGACCAACTGATCTACAGGGACAAAACCTGTCTACGTTCCTTAGGCCAACGTACCATGTTCAGAATTCGTACTCTCTACACGCTCGCATCCTTCCTGTAACAACGTTTGGATGCACAGAAATCTCTACAGGTTTCCATTGATGTTTTTTTTTCAGAAGCAGATTACCCTCGAATTTCCTCTAATTATTTTGTGCGAATTTGCACCTCTTCAAAAGCTATTAAGACGTCAGAGATAATTTCTTCACGACCTGTTTCGTTTACAAACAACAATTGCGTCAGTCACTGTTGCCAGAATCAGAGGTTTCCCTGAAATCTAGAGGTTTTGGCCATCCGTTTCAGGGGAAATTTTGAAATCAGAGGTTTTTCGTTTCTAGAGGGAAGTCTAGAGGTTTTATAGCACCGCGCATATAAATGAATTTGTACTGATAATTTGTACTGATATATGCATTTATTTCATTTATTAATTGTCATTTAATTTTCATGTTTTTTTGTTGCTTTTCTTTTATTCATTTGTACTCACAAATATATTTTTTATAGTCACAAAACTCAATAATTATTAATCTAAATGTTCTTGATCACACGCTTTCTGTTAAAGTCATAAAGTATTAAGGCTTAATAAGAGCCACAGGGGCCCATCTGGGTTAAGCCTATCTAGAAAAGGTACTAGAATGTACATACTCCCACCTCAATCAATCCCTTATCCCAAGTTCCTAGGAAGCTATATATCCCAGCCCATCTAACACCACTCACTTGCTACCGCCTAACACCCTCAATAATCACAAGCTCCTCCCATCACACCCATCGTGCCACCATAGACAACCTCATCAGCATCACATCCCGAAGGAAGGTGCCGAATCCACTGCTAGGCACATCCCACATAAATTCATAAAGCGTTCAGACTTAATAAGAGACTCACTTGCTATTGCATAATACACTCAACAATTACAAACTCCTCCCATCATACCCATTGTGCTACCATAGACAATCTCATCAGTATCACATTCCGAAGGAAGGTGCTGAATCCACTGCTAGGTACACCCTATATAAAGTTATAAAGCATTTAGACTTAATAAGAGACTCACTTTCTATTTCATAACACAGTCAACAATTACAAACTCCTCCCAACTCACACTCCTCCCTGTCGATCAACCTTCCCTGGAATACAGAAAAACAATCCCCCTATTCTTATAATGATTGTCTATGCCGTTTTTAAAGATGTTCAGTGTGTTGCTACTGACAATGGTTCCTGGCAGCTGGTTCCAGTGTTCTACTACCCTGTTGGTGAAGAAAGACTGTCTTAACCTTGTCCTGCTGTGATTAACTTTAATTTTGAATTGATGACCTCTAATTGCATCATTTCTGTTAAATTCAAACATTTCCCTGAGATATCCCTGTTCCTGACCATGAACAAATTTAAAAACCTCGATGAGATCTCCTCTCAGCCTTCTATATCTAAGTGAAAACATGTTCAATTTCTTCAGTCTTTCCTCATATTCCAGGTTGCCTATACCATTAACCATTTTTGTTGCCCTCTTTTGTACTCTCTCTAAAAGCCAACAATCTTTCTCATAACTAGGAGACCAAGCTTGGACACAGTATTCCAAATGTGGCCTGACATATGCACAGTAAAGCTTCCTGATGACCTCCTCACTTTTGTATGACACATTCCTCTGTATTTCCCCAAGCATTCTTAGTGCCTTCTTCCTGGCTTCTTTGGTCTGTTCTGATGCCCCCAATTTTGTGTTCAAAATAACACCTAAGTCCTTCTCCTGCTGAGTCACAGATAGTACTTGGCCACCCATGCGAAACAAAAGATTGTTATCCGCATTCCGTCTGTGACAACATCAAAATAAATAGGGTTTTATGTTGCCTTGGGCTCTGTAGAAATTATAAAGTATTTTGAGTCACAAAATGGGAAAGCATCAGCAATACACCCAACGCTATAAGAAGGAGTGGGAAAGCCAGCACATCTTCAGGGGCTGGATTCAGTCTGTGGAAGGAGATGACTTTCACGCGAGGTGCAAGTGCTGCAAAGCCGTGATCGCCTCGAGGAAAAAAGACCTAGAGGATCATTCCAAAACCACCAAACACAAACGGAATTTTGTGAGTAGTAAATCCACGAAAATCACGGAAGCATTCCCATGCCGAAGTGACGGTCACGGTGATGCCGTGAAGAAGGCGGAGTTGAGGACTGCATTGTACATCGCAGAGCATGGGCCAAATGCCTCTGTCGACCATCTGGGTGAGGTGCTGTCAGGTTTGGACCCGAATTCCAAGATTCTAAAAGATTTGAAACTTCATCGCACGAAGTGTTCAGGCATTATAAATAACATTATAGGGCCAGTCATCCATCAAGAACTCCTGGACGATATGAAAGGCTCATACTTTAGCCTTATAATAGACGAATCGACCGACGTGTCAGATACACAGTGTCTCGGTGTGATTGTGAGATACTTTAGCAGAAGGCAGAAACGAGTGGTGACTACACTGTATCGCCTCATTGAATTGGAGTCAACGACGGCAGATACAATCACAGAAGCGATCCTGCAGGCACTGGAGCTGGACAACCTGCCCGTGCATCGCCTCGTCGGCATCGGTGTGGACGGTGCCAGCGCCATGGTGGGGCGACACCACTCCGTGAGTACCCGTCTCAGGGAAAAGGTTCCTCACCTGATCGTAGTACGGTGTCTGTGCCACTCGCTACACCTGGCAGCGAGTACGGCATGTGCTGTTCTCCCTCGGCATCTCGACTTCATGGTCCGTGAGACACATAATTGGTTTAGTCATAGTCCTAAACGGCAGAGAGAATACTCAGAACTGTACGCGACCATAAACGACGGTCAGAAAAATCGTAAAATACCGAAGGTGGCCATGACAAGGTGGCTTAGCCGTGGTGATGCCGTAGACAGAGTTTTGGAACAGTATGAGGAACTGAAGTTGACATTCATGCTGGCGAAAGATAGCGAGCGCTGCTACCAAGCTGATCAGCTGTACCAGATGTACAACGATCAGCAAAACCGTCTGTTCTTGACGTTCATGTCCACGCAATTGAAGGCGGTCAACCGGATCAACCGCATCTTCCAAAGCTCAAATCCAGATCCATGTGCGCTCCATAAGGACTTGGAAGAGTTCTTTCGGAGCTTGTTGGACCTGGTCGTGATGCCATCCGCTCTAAGAAGTCTGACTCGGAAGGTCTAATTGCGCTCGATCCATCGAAAAACTTGATCCCAGTCAGGGCCTTGTTTTTCGGGCACGCGTTCAGTATGGAAGAGTGCAACATCCCAGAAGAGTCAGCGATTCCTATCAGGGAGAAGTGCCGCGAGTTTCTCGTGACTCTCGTAGCGGAAGTACAGAGGCGCCTTCCTGAGAACATCGGCATCCTCTCCGATCTCACCAGGCTGTCACCGGAATCTGCACTGAAAGTATGCGGACGCCCGGCTGTGGTACCAATTGCAGCTCACTTCCAGAGTATCGCTGGGAGTCCAGATGATGTTGAGAGACAGTGGAACGCCCTGCATCACGAGGACTGGCAGGACACGGCTGACGGACCTGTGGTGGACAGGGAGAAGTTCTGGTGGGAGGTGGGGGAGAAGAAGATGGCGGATGGAGTCCAGAAGTACCTTTTTTCCTTCTTTTTTTCCCATCTTTAGCAGAGGCCGAGTGCCATCCGCTAGAGATATGCTACGTTAAGAAAAGGGTTACGTTAATCCGGCTTATATGGCATCCGGTTATATCAATTAAGAAAGAGAGGAAAGATGAGACGCCGACAAGCAAGGAACGTGGCGTAAAGTCCGACACACATACATTGGTGAAACATACACAGACACACGTACATACACGACACATAGAAGTACACTTGGAGGGTGGGCAGCATCGTAACCTGCGGAGAGGCTCCACCGCCCACCTGCGACCGAAAAAGCGAAGCAGAGGCCCGACGTCCAGGGCGAGTCGTGGGCGTCGGGCCCGACCTTGTGTGTGTAGGTGTATGTTTTAGTCAAGGCTTGGAAAAACCTGAGTACCCCAATATATACAAGTTGGGAACAGCAATACTGAGTGCCCCTGTGTCCAACGCATCTGTGGAGCGGCTGTTCTCGCAGATGAATATTGTAAAAACCAAACTCCGGAACAGGATGCAGATCCGTATGATGGAAGCCATTCTGCAAGTCAGGTCCAATCTGCAGGCGATGGGTAAAAACTGTGTAACTTACGACATCCCGGAAAAGATATCCGTGTGTTCAGAAGTGATGTGATATATGATGGTGAGTGGCCAGAGGGTCTGTAGACTACTCTGTGTGGGTAGAATGTGACCACTGAAAGTACCTATCGTACGAGCTGACCGCGCCTTAAGTTGTGCTTTGTATAATTGTTGCTGGTTTGCTAGCACAGGTAGTTGTGTAACCCACATCATACTGATTTGAGCTAATTCAAGCAGAAGGAAGCTATAACCTAGTGTTGTGTAACTTCCCCTGATAAGTTCGTTTGTGTAGATGCGGCAGCACTGAGCACACATGGTGCAATTTAAAGCAATTCCAGTCATCAGTTGTGATACGATGGTAATATATGTATCCAATCGCATTCACTGCTCACTGGTGTTCCTGATGACCGATTACCACCAATGCGGCCGCCGCCGTGATTGCGATAGCTTATGTGGGAGACGGTATAATCTGACGAAACGTAACTACCGCACTCGAAGTAGACAGCGATGAGTCCAGGAAAAAATGCGCCCAGCCCCCCCTCCCCTGTAAGATTCCGATTTCCCCAAAATTAGCTTGAACATCCATTTTTTTTCGAAACAAGTATATTTGATAATACAAATGTATGCTTAAACTACATATCACATCTTAAGCAGCTCAAATCAGACGAGTTTGTAAACAAATCGAAGACGGTTTCTGAAATTTCGTTCCACCACATGCGTCGCCCATGCGGAGCCGAGGAGAGGGGGAAGATCACGACCCCCTGAAATAAGAAAATTTCACATTACGCCTATGGTATGGTATTGAAAGAACGCGCCCAAAATAGCGTTTGTCCCATCCCCCCCCCATCACCCCACCCACACCAAACAATCTGCGGTGACGCTTCGTCGCTTATGGCCACACCAGCGGGCTTCTGAATGCGTCACGCCTCACATACCTAACTGTGATAACTACCGACTAAAATCGTGAACAGGACAGTGGAAGAATATGCAAGCGCCTGAAGATCTGAGCCACTTTATTTCTCACAGACGAGCCAGGTACGTGTCCTTTTATTCTTTATGTATGTATGAATCGGATGGGGGGTGCACCCCCCGGTCACGCACTTTTTAGTATGCTTAGCATGGGTTGGTATACGCCGGTTACGCTCGGTCCAATCCCCCCCCACCCCCGCACCCCCACCCCTCCATGCAAAACGTAATTTATGGACGGCCGCTAAGGCGCGGATCCAGGAATTCTCCCCAGGGGGGTAGGGGGCGCAATGTTAACTTGTCGAACCGTGTTCCTGCTTGGCGCAGTTTTAGTGCTTTTTTGCGCGCCCCGGAGCAGCACCCTGTCCCCCCCCCCATGTATTGGCACCTGGATATCTCGACCCGGCTGGGGCAAGAAATTGCGATCTCTAGCGAACAGAATTTTCGGAGGGAATTCTAGAGGGTTTTTGAAAACATCAGAGGTTTCTAGAGGTTTTGGATACCAAATCTGAAGGTTTTTCGTCACGACTGTCTGGCAACAGTGGCGCCAGTTTCGGTGGCATTGCTGAGCCGTCAGATATTTGGTGGATTGTCGCGGTGACGGTTCTATCTAAAAGAGGAAGAGTAGATACATTGTTTAATACAACGAAGAATGGCTCTTAGATGCTCCTGGGTTTTAGACATTGCGTGTAAAGAAAGCATACGACCTTCAATATACCAGGAGGTGCTGAGTTGACATCAAAAGTAACGTTAAGGATTATACTTTATTAGGTACTCAACGTTTCGGCCAGGGGCCATCGTCAGGAGTGTAGGGGCCATCGTCAGGAGTGTCAGAAGAGTAGATACATCTACCTAGCAATCTTCCTATATTATACATCACCCTGCTCTCCTGGTGCGATTTGTACTACAAACTGGATAAAACCCGCGCATTCCCCGCTGAGGGCGCTAGTGCGCTCACTGTGTATGACGTTTCGGTCAGTCTCGCCGACGTTTTCGCAAGCACTTACTAAATATGCCTTGGCTGTGCTGCCTAGTGGTGGAAATGTGTGTCAAAATGAAATGACGATTCGCGTAGCGGCCTGTAATGATATGTTTTTGTTGTATTATTTTGACAGTTCAGCACATATATATTTGCTAAACTGATATTATCATAATATATATATTGCTGTAGAATACAACCGAACTGCGCGAATGGCATGAACCTGTCATCTCTATACCTTCAATATGAATAGAGTTTTCGTTCCAGGAAATCAATAAGAACAATACCTGCCTGATATGAATTATGACGACCGAATTTATGGGTAAATTTTAGATTCTTATACTAGATAATTATAATCCTGTTTTTCAATATATCAATAAATTAACGAATATTCATGTTTTGTGGGTCCTGAGGGAAGTGTCGGACGCCTGTCAGCGTTGCGCTAGCCCCATCTATGCTTACGATAAAATACTTCAGGTTCGACATTATCTGAACCAATATAGGGAACCGACAGGGGCATGGTAGGCACACATGGTGGTAGTTTCACTGACGGATCTGGATTTAGTTACGGGGGTGCGGGCTTATTTTTTAGGGGGCGCCTTTTCCATCCGAAGAAGCACCTTCGGGTAAAAGTTCGTTGAGTGTGGGAAATGGGAGGAATGGGTGTAGGAACAGGGGGCAAGGGGCCATGACCCTCCACTTTCTATGAAAGTTTAACATTAATGTTATGGCAATGCATGGAAAGAATGAACTTCAAAATGGATTTCCCCCCCCCCTCCACTTTTTGAGACGTTCCTACGCCTCTGAGGGGAAGGATGGGTGCAATCGAGCTTCCCACATGCCGAGGACGTTCTCTATTCGGAGAAGCGTCTCCGGCTGAAAAATGTGTTGAGGATGGAGGGGGTGAAGGAGCATTCAACCTTCACGGAAAGATCGTGCCTTTGCCGAAGGGGGAATAATGCATGGGAAATAAAAAGGAAATAATGCATTATTATGTTTCTTTGTTTAGAGCCTTTACTATCTGAACAAGCAACCATCTATGTCGGAGACCTTCATCGGGTTCCCAAGGGGAGGGAGGAGGGTGGCCGTCCCCTAGGGCCCCGCTGGATCTGTTAGGTAGCTGGATGCAATTAGATGGAGATGTGCCCCGTTGTCATACAAGTGGGTAGAAACAAATGAAAAACGTTGAAAAATAGAACTTCGAAATGGAACACAGATGAACAATTATATGGAAGAAGTTAGGCAGAACTCAGCAATGGTAGAAGAGAACCTTCATGGCGATGCAAATTCATTTAATATGCACCAGAAGCCTGATCAGAAGGGTACGAGTGCCGATACTCGATTCGTACATGTTCCATCATTGTACATTGCGACTGTTGCAAAAATAAATGTTACCACCCATAGGCCTAGTCATCGGAACATAATTTCGTCGAGGGAGAGGGCGCAGCACATGAAAGCAATAAGCGGGAACAAGTGGATTGGGGGCATACCACTAGTATCTCATGTTATAAGTTTATATTATTTAGAGGTGCAAAGGCCACATGGGGGGGGTCATGAAAGTGCCCTCACAATGTCATATAAAGCTTCACCCCTGCCACCACGTATTGTCAATTCACTAAGCTGATAATTGCAGTGCCACCTTGTATATCTCATGCAGATGGTGCTACAACCTCTAGGTGTTTTGTCTTGCATACATTTGGAGAAGATTGTATCCGTTGAATTATGACCCTCGCAATGCTGATGACTCCCGAGTGTTAAAGTTGAAAATTGAGAGTGTATTCCAGCTCACCTCACCACACTAACAGACATTTCCTCGGGTAGCACAGGCAAGTCTTTCAACGCCAGATTTAACCCAGATTTTTATCAGTTGATTGTGATATGCTTCCATCGCTCATTCTCGCAAAACGCCTTACTTACCTCGGGACGACGAGAAGAGGGAAATTAAATTTTCCTAAAGAGGAGAACGTTGCTCGGCCTCCAACCAAATGCAACCAGTGTAGCAGACGCAGAAAAAAATGCACTCCTCTTCACCAAATGTATTCCACAAGTTACAAGCATTTACAGACACAAAAGGTAACAGACGCAAACAGAACACATCAGTGCACACGCATATTTCACTGGCGGATCCAGAGGCGGGCGTGCACTGTGTGATCCCGTGCCAGGTCCAGATCGGTGAACGAAAATTTTCATATAACCGAGCAAAGTGCCGCATCGCAAAGGTTCATCCGTACCAACTCCAATCGGCCAAACGCCACCATCACGCCATCCCGCCGTCGGAATGTTTAGCGAAAGGTGTCCCCTGGACAGAAATGCCTTGAGCTGTTCGTGCATATCCTTCACTGCCCTCATCCCTGTTCTGGATCGACGATTCCACGGCAGACCATAATACTAAGCGAAGAATCAAATCAAATCAAGTACTCAAATGTTCGGTGAGAGGCCTCGCCCTCCTCTGTTGCATAAACCCTGGGATCAAGCTGCGAATTGGTCGAAAAGTCTCCCAACAGCTATCTGGATACAATATTCATTTGGTTCTTACGAGTGCTTATTTGCACCAACTTGCAATAATCTCAGAGAAAGGAAAATCGGACGACTCTTACCACCTTCACGCCAGCTTCAATGCTTTCCAGGAAAGACACCTATACACAAAACCATCAAATGTGTGCAACACAAGGCCATCATTGATCCTGCAGCTGGAACGACGTGCTTCGAACATGTGCTAGGCCTGTGTCGAGGCAGTCGCAGCACATTAAGAACATCAAGTGTTATAATAGCGCATGCCAACGACATGCCAGTATACTTTTGTCGTGAAGTGGCCTGTCACAGCCTATAATTAATCTTTGTGAGCCCTCTCTTCAGTTGTGCACAAAATGACACCGCTGTCCCACCACCACCTGCTGTCCCACTGCGGTCGGAGAGGTGGTTGTCGGGCAGCAGCTAATCTCGGCCAACCAGTTGGCACCACTTGCAGGCCCATGCAGCAGATGCTGAAAGCACAAAATATGATTAGACCTTGTTGCCAAATATTCTCCACATTCTGCAAATGGATACAGGTCATTGTATTTGGGCTGGCAGACCAGACACTCTGAATTGTGCTGACAGGTGTGCATTTGGTGCACACATAATCCCAACTCTGGACCTAGCCCCAGTCAAGGTCATGACAAAGCTGGCCCCATATCCCAGCCGTGTAGACCAGCATGGCTGGCCAATGGAGGGGAGCTTCCCATGTGCCTGCTGGCAACACATTCCATATCACCATCAAAATGAGCATACCTCCAGCTGCCAACATCTGACATGAAACACCATCACATAATCAAACCACTTAGGGTGCCACTCAATCACAAAGCAATCAGACAAATATCACACATATCCCCATTGAGATGGGAATGCTCGACCATTTAGCACAGATCAGGCATATGACACCCCACTCCACCACAATTAAGACATAATGTCCTACAATAAGCTGCAATTGAGATTTTCACACTGTGCTCCTGACTGGGTTTGTGGGATGTGAAGCACCAGTAAAAACAGTGTCTCAATCAGTGCTGTGGCACTGCATTTGAGAGGTTCAGAGATCATTAGCATTCTTTTTAAGGTTTCTGAGTGGAAAGATGTGGTAATATGGTAGCAGAATTAAATATCTAGATTCTACCATCACCTATAGATCATCAATAACTTTCCATCATCATACAAACACCAGTTCCAAATTGGAAATGCTGGAGGCAAACCAAGGAATGTTACTAAACAACAAGACTGCAAAGTATGACAAATGGCTGACAACGCACAGCAGCCATGGACAAAAAATCCAATAGGGAGATCAAATGCACCACCAAACGCAAAACAAACGTGAGGTAAAAAAGTCAAGAGGCTTGATCAAGAGGCTTGCTCCCGACGCCGTCTATAGACAGACAGACAGACAGCTCCCGACGCCGTCTATCCCTCGCTCCCGATGCCCTCTATAGACAGACAGACAGACAGCTCCCGACGCCGTCTATCGCTCGCTCCCGACGCCCTCTATAGACAGACAGACAGACAGCTCCCGACGCCGTCTATCGCTCCCTCCCGACGCCGTCTATCGCTCGCTCCCGACGCCGTCTATAGACAGACCGACAGACAGCTCCCGACGCCGTCTATCGCTCGCTCCCGACGCCGTTTATCACTCGCTCCCGACGCCGTCTATCACTCGCTCCCGACGCCGTCTATAGACAGACAGACAGACAGTTCCCGACTCCGTCTATCGCTCGCTCCGACGCCCTCTATAGACAGAAAGACAGACAGCTCCCGACGCCGACTATCGCTCGCACCCGACGCCGTCTATCGCTTGCTCCCGACGCTGTCTATAGACAGACAGACAGACAGCTCCCGACGCCGTCTATCGCTTGCTGGCCGGCCCGGACGGCTGCACCCGGGCCGTCTATCGCTCGCTCCCCACGCCGTTTATCGCTCGCTCCCGACGCTGTCTATCGCTTGCTCCCTACGCCATCTATCACTCGCTGGCGGCCCGGGCGGCTGCACCCGGGCCATCTATCGCTCGCTCCGGACGCCGTCTATCGCTCGCTGGCCGGCTCGGACGGCTGCACCCGAGCAGTCCATCGCTCGATCCCGACGCCGTCTATCGCTCGCTCCCGACGCCGTCTATCGCTCGCTCCCGCCGCCGTCTATAGACAGACAGACAGCATCCGACACCGTTTATCGCTCGCTCCCGACGCCGTCTATCACTCGCTACCGACGCCGTCCATCGACAGACAGACAGACAGCTCTCCACGCCGTCTATCGCTCGCTCCCGGCGCCATCTATCGCTCGCTCCCGACGCCGTCTATAGACAGACAGACAGACAGCTCCCGACGCCGTCTATCGCTCGCTCCCGCCGCCGTCTATCGCTCGCTCCCTACGCCGTCTATCGCTCGCTCCCGACGCCGAATTTAGACAGACAGGCAGCTCCCGACGCCGTCTATCGCTCGCTCCCGGCGCCGTCTATCGCTCGCTCCCAACGCCGTCTATCGGTCGCTACCGACTGCCGTCTATCGCTCGCTCCCGACGCCGTCTATAGACACACGGACAGACAGCTCCCGACGCAGTCTATCGCTCGCTCTAGGCGCCGTCTATCGCTCGCTCCCGACGCCGTCTATCGCTCGCTCCCGACGCCGTCTATAGACAGACAGACAGACAGCTCCCGACGCCGTCTATCGCTCGCTCCCGACGCCGTCTATAGACAGACAGACAGACAGCTCCCGACTCCGTCTATCGCTCGCTCTGACGCCCTCTATAGACAGACAGACAGCCTCGACGCCGTCTATCACTCGCTCACGACGCCGTCTATCGCTCGCTCCCGACGCCGTCTATACACAGACAGACAGACAGCTCCCGGCGCCGTCTATCGCTCGCTCCCGACGCCGTCTATAGTCAGACAGACAGACAGACAGACAGCTCCCGACACCGTCCATAGACAGACAGACAGACAGCTGCCGACGCCGTCTATCGCTCGCTACCGACGCCGTCTATCGCTCGCTCCCGACGCCGTCTATATACAGACCGACAAACAGCTCCCGACGCCGTCTATCGCTCGCTCACGTCGACGTCAATCGCTCGCTCCCGACGCCGTCTATAGCCAGACAGACAGACAGCTCCGGACGCCGTCCATAGACAGACAGACAAACAGCTCCCGACGCCCTCTATCGCTCGCTACCGTCGACGTCAATCGCTCGCTCCCGACGCCGTCTATAGACAGACAGACAGACCGCACACGACGACGTCTATCGCTCGTTCCCGGCGCCATCTATCGCTCGCTCTCGACGACGTCTATAGACAGACACACAGACAGCTCCCGACGCCGTCTATCGCTCGCCGATAGACGGCCGCCGGTCGCCGCCGCTCCCGGCTGCCGTCTATCGGCGAGCGCCCGACGGCCCGGGTGCCGGGTGCCCGGGGTGCTCGGGCGCGGCCAGCGAGCGAGCGATAGCTCGCTGCCGCTCATCTATCGCTATCTATATATCGCTCCATCTATCTATCGTCTATCGCTCGCTCTCGACGGCGTGGGGGTCTGTTTGTCTGTCTGTATATAGACGGCGTCGGGAGCGAGCGATAGACGGCAGTCGGGATCGAGCGATAGACGGCCCGGGGGCTGTTTGTCTGTCTGTCTAAAGGCGGCGTCGGGAGCGAGCGATAGACGGCGGCCGGGAGCGAGTGATAGACGGTGTGGGAGCTGTCTGTCGCGATAGACGGCAGCCGGGAGCGGCGGCGACCGGCGGCCGTCTATCGGCGAGCGCCGGACGGCCCGGGTGCCGGGTGCCCGGGGTGCTCGGGCTGCGGCCAGCGAGCGATAGACGGCAGCCGGGAGCGGCAGCGACCGGCGGCCGTCTATCGGCGAGCGCCGGACGGCCCGGGTGCCGGGTGCCCGGGGTGCTCGGGCTGCGGCCAGCGAGCGATAGACGGCAGCCGGGAGCGGCAGCGACCGGCGGCCGTCTATCGGCGAGCGCCGGACGGCCCGGGTGCCGGGTGCCCGGGGTGCTCGGGCTGCGGCCAGCGAGCGATAGACGGCAGCCGGGAGCGGCAGCGACCGGCGGCCGTCTATCGGCGAGCGCCGGACGGCCCGGGTGCCGGGTGCCCGGGGTGCTCGGGCTGCGGCCAGCGAGCGATAGACGGCAGCCGGGAGCGGCAGCGACCGGCGGCCGTCTATCGGCGAGCGCCGGACGGCCCGGGTGCCGGGTGCCCGGGGTGCTCGGGCTGCGGCCAGCGAGCGATAGACGGCAGCCGGGAGCGGCGGCGACCGGCGGCCGTCTATCGGCGAGCGCCGGACGGCCCGGGTGCCGGGTGCCCGGGGTGCTCGGGCTGCGGCCAGCGAGCGATAGACGGCAGCCGGGAGCGGCAGCGACCGGCGGCCGTCTATCGGCGAGCGCCGGACGGCCCGGGTGCCGGGTGCCCGGGGTGCTCGGGCTGCGGCCAGCGAGCGATAGACGGCAGCCGGGAGCGGCAGCGACCGGCGGCCGTCTATCGGCGAGCGCCGGACGGCCCGGGTGCCGGGTGCCCGGGGTGCTCGGGCTGCGGCCAGCGAGCGATAGACGGCAGCCGGGAGCGGCAGCGACCGGCGGCCGTCTATCGGCGAGCGCCGGACGGCCCGGGTGCCGGGTGCCCGGGGTGCTCGGGCTGCGGCCAGCGAGCGATAGACGGCAGCCGGGAGCGGCAGCGACCGGCGGCCGTCTATCGGCGAGCGCCGGACGGCCCGGGTGCCGGGTGCCCGGGGTGCTCGGGCTGCGGCCAGCGAGCGATAGACGGCAGCCGGGAGCGGCAGCGACCGGCGGCCGTCTATCGGCGAGCGCCGGACGGCCCGGGTGCCGGGTGCCCGGGGTGCTCGGGCTGCGGCCAGCGAGCGATAGACGGCAGCCGGGAGCGGCAGCGACCGGCGGCCGTCTATCGGCGAGCGCCGGACGGCCCGGGTGCCGGGTGCCCGGGGTGCTCGGGCTGCGGCCAGCGAGCGATAGACGGCAGCCGGGAGCGGCGGCGACCGGCGGCCGTCTATCGGCGAGCGCCGGACGGCCCGGGTGCCGGGTGCCCGGGGTGCTCGGGCTGCGGCCAGCGAGCGATAGACGGCAGCCGGGAGCGGCAGCGACCGGCGGCCGTCTATCGGCGAGCGCCGGACGGCCCGGGTGCCGGGTGCCCGGGGTGCTCGGGCTGCGGCCAGCGAGCGATAGACGGCAGCCGGGAGCGGCGGCGACCGGCGGCCGTCTATCGGCGAGCGCCGGACGGCCCGGGTGCCGGGTGCCCGGGGTGCTCGGGCTGCGGCCAGCGAGCGATAGACGGCAGCCGGGAGCGGCAGCGACCGGCGGCCGTCTATCGGCGAGCGCCGGACGGCCCGGGTGCCGGGTGCCCGGGGTGCTCGGGCTGCGGCCAGCGAGCGATAGACGGCAGCCGGGAGCGGCAGCGACCGGCGGCCGTCTATCGGCGAGCGCCGGACGGCCCGGGTGCCGGGTGCCCGGGGTGCTCGGGCTGCGGCCAGCGAGCGATAGACGGCAGCCGGGAGCGGCAGCGACCGGCGGCCGTCTATCGGCGAGCGCCGGACGGCCCGGGTGCCGGGTGCCCGGGGTGCTCGGGCTGCGGCCAGCGAGCGATAGACGGCAGCCGGGAGCGGCGGCGACCGGCGGCCGTCTATCGGCGAGCGCCGGACGGACCGGGTGCCGGGTGCCCGGGGTGCTCGGGCTGCGGCCAGCGAGCGATAGACGGCAGCCGGGAGCGGCAGGCGACCGGCGGCCGTCTATCGGCGAGCGCCGGACGGCCCGGGTGCCGGGTGCCCGGGGTGCTCGGGCTGCGGCCAGCGAGCGATAGACGGCAGCCGGGAGCGGCAGCGACCGGCGGCCGTCTATCGGCGAGCGCCGGACGGCCCGGGTGCCGGGTGCCCGGGGTGCTCGGGCTGCGGCCAGCGAGCGATAGACGGCAGCCGGGAGCGGCAGCGACCGGCGGCCGTCTATCGGCGAGCGCCGGACGGCCCGGGTGCCGGGTGCCCGGGGTGCTCGGGCTGCGGCCAGCGAGCGATAGACGGCAGCCGGGAGCGGCAGCGACCGGCGGCCGTCTATCGGCGAGCGCCGGACGGCCCGGGTGCCGGGTGCCCGGGGTGCTCGGGCTGCGGCCAGCGAGCGATAGACGGCAGCCGGGAGCGGCAGCGACCGGCGGCCGTCTATCGGCGAGCGCCGGACGGCCCGGGTGCCGGGTGCCCGGGGTGCTCGGGCTGCGGCCAGCGAGCGATAGACGGCAGCCGGGAGCGGCGGCGACCGGCGGCCGTCTATCGGCGAGCGCCGGACGGCCCGGGTGCCGGGTGCCCGGGGTGCTCGGGCTGCGGCCAGCGAGCGATAGACGGCAGCCGGGAGCGGCAGCGACCGGCGGCCGTCTATCGGCGAGCGCCGGACGGCCCGGGTGCCGGGTGCCCGGGGTGCTCGGGCTGCGGCCAGCGAGCGATAGACGGCAGCCGGGAGCGGCGGCGACCGGCGGCCGTCTATCGGCGAGCGCCGGACGGACCGGGTGCCGGCTGTCCGGGGTGCTCGGGCCGCGGCCAGCGAGCGATAGACGGCAGCCGGGAGCGGCGGCGACCGGCGGCCGTCTATCGGCGAGCGCCGGACGGACCGGGTGCCGGCTGTCCGGGGTGCTCGGGCCGCGGCCAGCGAGCGATAGACGGCAGCCGGGAGCGGCGGCGACCGGCGGCCGTCTATCGGCGAGCGCCGGACGGACCGGGTGCCGGCTGTCCGGGGTGCTCGGGCCGCGGCCAGCGAGCGATAGACGGCAGCCGGGAGCGGCGGCGACCGGCGGCCGTCTATCGGCGAGCGCCGGACGGACCGGGTGCCGGCTGCCCGGGGTGCTCGGGCCGCGGCCAGCGAGCGATAGACGGCAGCCGGGAGCGGCGGCGACCGGCGGCCGTCTATCGGCGAGCGCCGGAC